>AJFK01000502.1:0-194812 GCA_000467715.1 Hysterium pulicare CBS 123377
GTATCATCGAAAGGAAAACCCGTAGGGTTGTTCCACTGGAGCGGGCACGGCCCTTCCCCTTTCCTCTGGAAGCGCCACGTCCTGGTCGTGTTGCAAGCCTCACCGGTTCAGGAGAATTCTGTGAGTCTGATTCCGGAGAGTCCTCGGTCAACTGAACATGTGCTGTAGTAGAGTCCCCTTCGGCCCCGCTTAAGGGAACCATCGCTTGAGTCTGGCGTGAATCAAGCATTACAACAGCACTACTGCCAGTCGCTGTAGCATGCTGGCTGCTTGCATGACCCCCTGCCTGAATCGGCCTTGAAGTAGATAAATCTCCTCTGTTAGGAGTTGTGTTCGGGCCATGTCTTGGATTCGGAGGTCGTCCTATGGAACTGCCTGCCCCTGGATCGGCCACACTAGGCATGATTTGAGGTCGCCGATCAACATATTGCGACGCCATAGGTACCTGGCCACCAAAAGTCTGCTGGTACGAATAGTAACCGGGTCCATGTAAACCCGTCGGATACATTGGTGGACCAAAGGGTTGTGGAACATCTCCAGACCTCATGTTGCCATACTGCTCCATATTCCTCATTTGCCCCTGGTAGCTAGTGTAATCATTCCCCGCCATGCGAGGTTGGACTGTTTGTAGATTCCTATGGTCTCCCTGGTCTGGCTGCCAGTTCGTTGAGCGATAATCAAAATCTAGAGAATCCATAGAGGTACCAGGATAGTTTAGATTCTGGGCTCTGAGGTTTGCAGTGTTGAAAGGGATGCCGCCAGGCTCCTGGCTGAATACCGCAGAATTCACAGTATTGGTTGGTTGCATTTCAGCCGCTCCAGCAACGTTCGGCATTGGACCTGTAGCTGAAAAGCGGTTTGCATTCATACCCATACCTGGGCGCCTTCGACCCGCATTCGGGTTGGCATTGAAGTGCGGATTCTCTCTTGCAAAATCTCCAAAGGCATTAGTTTCATGAGGCGAAAGTTCTTGAGCAGAGGACGGAGGAGGCTGAGAGGCATTAGTGGAAGTTCCCATTCTGCTAGGAGTTCCTGGGAAGTTGAGGTCTCTTCCGCGGTGACGTGGCTGTCCAGATGATTGAGGTCCCACTCCTGGGCCAATATATTCAGAGGCTGTCGGGACACCAGAAGGTTCCCCAGGGCCAAACCTCATGAGTGTTTGCTGCGCACGCGCTCTAGAAGCCGCCGTGGTATCTTGGTATAAGGCCGAGGACGTTCCTGGGAATGGTACTGGAGTGGTTACTTGAGGAGGGCCTTGAACAGGTGCTGCTGGGGCTTGCACATATGCCTCAGCGGAGGTAGTATCATTGGTGTTCGACCCAACCCTCTGTCTGTGGAGGACGGGCTCCTCACTGGCCTCATTATTATTGTCCGATTTCTGATCTGAACCTTGCTCGTGGCCTTGGTTGAGGGAGAAAGACATATTATGATATCGTTTGTCGTGACCGAAGAAGCGGATGGTCACTGAGGAAGGAAATAAAGTATTTTTGTCCCATGTAGGATTGAATTGTTTCGAAAATGCTGTTTATATGCGTATTAGGTGGCAGGGTAAGAGAGGGGCACTTTCGGTCCGCAAAAGGAATCCTCCGATGAAAGTGAATGTCGTTGGGCGTGTTTTACCCACCTTGGCTTTTTCCAGGCTACCACAAGCCTCGTGATACAGCATTAAGATACCCTAACTGTAGTTCATGATTGTATTACTTTCTTTAGCACTGAATTCTTATCGAGGCCCCAAGTGCCGATCCGAACTCTTAGTTCTACACTTTGCGCATATGTTCCTTCTCCACAGGATCAAACCTACGATGCAGAAATAGAACGCTTCCCAACTTATGACAATACCGTGGCTTCTTTATCTTGAAGGCCCATACAAAATCTCAATGATGTCTTACTACTTGTCTTTCGCCCACCAAAGGCAACCTAGCGCTAAGTTGTAAAAGGAATGTCGAGCTCGTGATCATGCAGCCGTTGCCTCTTTGGACTCTAAAATCATTTAAAGCAGTATGATAGCATTGTAGTAGTCTCCTCCTTCCATATATAGGGCAGTGTCAATGTTTATTTAATCTCTTATCCTTTACTTCTCTATCATTTTCTAGGGTGAGAGACCCAAACAAAGATTAGACTCGTGATAAATATGTCATTGCCTTTCTACAGTTCATACGCAGGTGGAGGGAAAGACCCAAGCAGTAACAGGATGCCTCTTCCTAGGAAAACAGTCTTATAATACCTATTAGAGCTCTTACCTCTTACTGACTAATACTATTTAAGGGTAAGAGAGCTAAGGAAGTGCTGGACTTGTGTTAATGATGTTATCGTCTCTTTGGAACTGGTGCACAGAGGAAATCAAAGAGATGTGCGGCGAGAGCATTTCTCTTTCTAGAAAAGTAATGTCTTAATACTTGCTACAGCTCTTGTCCTTTACTAATCTATACATATCTAGGGGAAAAGACGTGAAGAGTGCCAGGCTTATGACAACCCTGCTATCGCCTTACTACAGCTCATGCACAAGCGAAGTAAAAGAGTTGGGCGGCAACTACACTGCGCCTTTTAGAATTAGACTAAAAAGTAATCTCTTAATATTCTTTTAACTCTAAGTCCTTTTCTCAACTATACTAGATTAGTATTTATTCTAGTGTTGAGAGACTCCAATACTTGTGTTGGGGATGCCATTACCTTTCTACGGCTGATGTCGAGATAGAGGTATGCCGAGAGAGAAAGATCCCGTCTCTTAATGCCTGCTTTAAACCTCTACCCTTTTCATGGTATACATTAGACCACAGGTATATAGTATCTCATCTCTCTAGCTCGTGTCCATGAGGTCCCAGCCTTTCTAGAGCTTATACGCAGGTACAGTAGTTTATCAATTTCAATATTAAATAGCTATATACTAGAACAGAAATATAAAGTTTATAAACATATATCTCTATCTTTAACTAGACTTTGAGAAAGGAGGAAATCTGAGCAGCTCTTACAGCAGCAAAATCCATTCACATATCTTCCCACAGCCCAATCGTGCTGCGTGGACCTCAGCATACGTCTCCAAAAGCCCAAGGTTCAACACCTAAAGTCACATTATCAGAACACTAAAGTTCAATCTAAGAAGTCATATTCAGCTCTATCTACTTAAAAGGAGAGCTCTATCTTTAGAGACCAGGATCCATTTTAGCACCTATCCAGGACTAACTACCAGAAACTAAGCCACACACAAACCTCGTACCAGGACCTCAACGGCGGGGAGCCCTAGGTCCAGAGGCGCGACGCTTCTTTGGGCGAGGCTCTTCCTCCTCCGCCACCTCCTGCTCTCTCTTAGCCTTTGCAGCCTCCTTCCCTGCCCTAATCTGAGCGGCGCGACGGTCGTTCATCACCCGGTTACCCTTGACGCGCATGGCGCAAGCCTTGGGAGACGTCACGAAGGTGTGTAGCTTCTCTCCCTTCATGATAGAGTCACATGCAGATTTGCTTAGGCGCAGCAGTTCGATCAGGGCATCCAGTCTCTCCTGAAAGGTCACATTCTTCATATAGAATTGCTCCTGGTAGGGGTCGTACTGCGAAAGGTTGAAGCCGTTTTGGTGGATCTTCAAGGCGATATGCTGTTTTTGACACGTCAGGGGTGCGTTTTTACCATTATCCCATGGAGGTTACTTACAAGTAGAGTCCACATCTGCTTCTCGACGGTACCGGGCTCGTAGTAGCGCCGCTCGGGCTGATCCAACCAACGGTTATTGAATTTGTATGTGCGCTTCTCCATGCCAATGGAGAGGTCATAGAACGCGTTGACAAGTTTTCTGACCCAAGCTTGCTCGTCCTGTGGAGTTGTAGGAATAGATGGATCGGCATCTGGGATCCAGAGGGCGAACGAAAATTCATCCTTGGCGTTGGCGTAGCTAGAGAAGAATAGGCCGGTGGTGTCGTTCCGTTCGTAGATTTCAGAGGCAGGTAATTCACCCTGGCTGGGTGTAGAAGGAGCTGCGACAACGTTGGCGTCACTTTGGTCGGGTGAAGTTATCTCCTCGTCCTTGATCGGGGTAACCTCTGATCCGTTGGAGCTTAGCTCTGACTCGCTGCCCGCCAGAAAAGGAGTAAATGAAGGCGCTGGGAGTACAGTAACGTCACCTCCCTCTGGTGAAGCTGTCTCCTCCTCCTTGATGGGAATAACCTCTTGGCCTTCGAAGCTTGGCTCAGACTCGCTGTCTGCAGCGAAATGAGTAAATTCCATTTCGTTGTCGGAAAGGAACGGGGTAGCTTCAAAGGAGCTTTGGCTTTGTGGGGCTAGAGTTGCACTAGTCTGAAGCATGTTGGTGCTGAAGCGGAAATCGCTGCCGAGATCCATCATCATTTGGCCCCTGTTTGATGTAGACGAATAACGAAGAGGGTGAGAGAAGATTGAGAAGGAAGAGTCTTCTTCTGTCTCATATCCAGATCGGTCTGAGTAAAAGGAGTGAGGTTGATTGAGCTGAGCCAGACCACCGCCGTAGAACGAATCGGACGTTTGGAGAAGTCCAAAGGGAATGTCATGTTGATGGAACCCACTCTGCCCAAAGCCTGTGGATCGATCTACGTAAGCAGTCATAGTGGAGAGAGCATCCTCCAAGTCTTCATCCACTGGAAGCAACGGATCGTAAGGTTTGAATTGGGGATGTTGGGACGAAACCTCCGAAGGATCCATGTTGGTGCACAGAGAGAGAGAGAGAGAGAGAGAGAGAGAGGGGCCAGTTGCTTGTAAGAAAGAGGAGAATTTTCTTATCGAGCAGCTCATCGACGATGGTTTGGTGGTAGTGAGCTGAAGTTTGTTGTGAGGGCAAAATTATGAGGACTTCGCGCGGGAGCGGATTATTATAAATCCAGGCAGGTAGTGTTGGTGAATGCGGTCATGCAACGGTCGTTAGGGAGGCTCTAGAAGCATGACCCCATCAACCTCAACAAGCCGCGTTCATGCACCTGCAGTTACCAATCAGCTTCAAGATTGATACCCGGTTTCTAGAAAGAACTCGACCTACAGCTATTCAATCAAGGAAAAGGCAGCAAACATCTGAGCAATTGGTATGTTACACTTACAGAGTTTACTATGCTCAACCATGTTCCGGGCACAAGATGGAACCGAGAGTACAGACAGCTACTGAGTTGATGAACAGGTACGCCCCTTGTAGATATTTTAACCCAGTTCCAGAGAAGTTGAGCTTGCTACTCATATGCTCGAGACATAGGACTGACACCTTTGCGGCCGACCACCTACTGACACCTCATCAAAGGCGTGACCGAAAATCCGTTTGCACAACACGAGGGATAATCGCCCTGTTACAGCCTGTAGACTGACTTGGAAACGGTCAGCTATGATCCAGCAGATGGTAACTTCGCAGGACGGCCAGACCGAATAGCTGCAAACGCCAATTCTCTGTATGCGTGAAGAACCACACGCTTGTGGAGATAAACGTTTCGGGGGGTCGAGGGAAGTATTATGCGAAACGAAGCGTTTCGTAGTATGTCGAATGAGAGAAGCAATGGAGCATCCTGATGGGCCTTCAGCGCAGAGACCAGTGACCTCTCCTGTCAACCTTAACAGTAACCGACCGTGCTAATTAAAAGGTGTAAATTAGATCAGTGGAACCTTAGCGATTCTGTCGAACACAAAGACGCGAATGCAATGTTGAAAGACTGCGGAGAAAGACAACTTACCGTGGAAAGGAAGAAAGAAGCCACCATCTATAATTCGCATAAGCATTCGGGGCTTCTCGAAGGCAGGGTTAGCAAAACCACTGTCACCGGCATACTGCTGTGAGCATGAAAGAGGAGGAGGAACACAGTAAATACACTGTCGGGCTTTCTGTGTCGTCGTATATGCGAAGACTTTGCAGTGCTTCACTGGTCTGCTGGAGGTCCTCAGATCCACTCGTGTAGCTGAATACAAGAGTCTCTGCGTGCAACCGCGCAATCCACGTCGGAATATTGAAGCAAAAACAGCTTGAAGCCCCGGTCTTGCTAGGGCAAGTTTCGTACACTAGAGAATGAGTTGGCAGACACAGTGAGAGAAGGAAGGAACAGAGTGGAAAACGAGCGTCCAATTTCACGGTCCCTTTCCTTTACTGCGCAGTTGGCGCATGATGTCGCGCATCTATACAAAGAGCACTAGCTAGTCAAGAAGACAACTCCCTCAAAGCGTAAACCTGAGTTTCGAAGATTTCCAATTCCGAAGGAGTAATGAGTGGATGGAAAGCGGCCGAGACATCGTGGAAACCAGCATTTCAAGTCTACAAGCTTTCGCTACACCATCCAGAAACCTCGGTCGTGAAAACCGCATCGCAAAGAGATTTGTATATTTATACTTCGCTCGGTTACAGCGGACTCAAGCGGGCAAACCATACCTATAAAGAGGGGAAAGGAGTCTCGGCGCGACGCGATGAAGAAAAAGGAGAAAAGGAAAAAGGAAACGGGAAAGAGGAAAAAGGACCTCATTATTGAATGAATCAAAACGATGATTTACAAATGAATCCAAGGGGGCACATAGAATGGAAAGCGGAAGGAACTTCACAGTTGTGATTGAATTTGCAGCTTTGTCCCTTGCCAACCTCTTTCATGGCTGCCGTAAGTCCCAGACATTCACCCTATACAAATTACTGACCCTTTTCACAGTGTATAGGAAAGCAATTGACGTCTACTCGGCCTTTGGATTGCTGATGATGGAAGTCAATGGATAAATGATTGGAGATTGATTTCTTGTTAGCGGTTTCGTCATACAGTGCGTACAGTACGTCGAACACATTCACGCTCTGGGAAGGGCGCTGACTCCTTTCGCAGCACAACATACCGCGCTCTACCCTTTCTCCCATTGCGTTGTTGATGATAAGATTCAGTGGATGCAGGGGGGAAGGTTGGAAGTTGAGGTTGGGCTTGGAAACATGGGGCTAGGCGGTGAAATGATTTTTGTAAGCGACAAGGCATATGGACAGGGCTCTGTAACAGAGTAGAGGAGCAGGCAGGTTCAACGCCGGAATTATTTAGATTATTATATTACTTGTGATTTGTTGTACAATACGCAGCCTCTTTTCTTGTTCAATATATGGTTTGGCAAGATATGAGTGTGACAATCCATGAATCACGGGGTCAGTGGAAAAGCTTCGAGGTCTTATCATGTACTCGGTGCATCAAATTTGCGTTACTTTTCACGGTTTCATTGCTTTAAATATGTAGAAAGTTTGATAGCTGCAAAACGAGAATTTCAAGGCATACGTACACCCAGTTTAGCAATCATCACGTGATGGCGACTAGTTTCGGTGCAATTGGAAGACACATACGAACACGGATCAGGACAAAACATTTATGCAGACTGCCCAAAGAGTTTTGAAATTACCGTGAGCTGGAGTAAACAAAGTCGAGGTATGAAGACACAATAAGAAAGCAAATTTTGCGGGAGAATACAAAAGTGTAATCGAAAACCAGAAACAGAAAGAAGGGAAAGAGGCAAGAAGAACTAGAACCGAAATATGCTATCCCAGACTGTGGTATTCCGTGAAACTCCCTAAAGACTCGTCATAGCTGGACCCGAGGCCGTTCCTATATCCGCATTAGACCAGGAAAGAAGTGACGCTTGTCAAATAGAATGATGAAATGGAGTGTTAAGGATTCCGAGCGGCAGTTGCTCCTACGAACCCTGCTCCACGTTCTCGATCCCTCCATTCAACGCCGCAAAGCTATTCCTCGCATCAGCAACTGGCGTCGCCTCATCGTTGCTGATTCCCCCATTCAAATTTCCCACTCCGCCACCGATTCCTCCCATCCCCGAGTTACCCAGCCTCGCGCTCTCATCTTCTTCGCCCATGCCGTCGACATCGGGCCAGAATCGTTCTTCAAGCCAGCATATCTGTCGAAAGACCTCCTCACATCTCAACATTTCCTCCTTCCCATTTGGTGCAGTTGTGGTATTTGCGAGTTCGTCTACAAGAGCGCGGGTCGCGTCAACGAATTTGGAAAAGGGTTGAGAGGTCCAGTTTGGGATCAGGGCTTGGTGGAGAGCAATTATGTGAGAGTCGGTGGATGGAGTTGAGAGGGAAGCGCTGAAAGTCGAGGTATACTGCCATGCGCTACGATAGCACTGAAGCAAGTGTTAGCAAAATATCAATCCTGAAATCTTCAAGGGGCAGAGGTTGTGGAATGAGATCTTAGGCGTACGTGTTGTGTTCCCCACAGGACAACCATGCCTTCAAGTAATGAAGCACTTGCACTACTCGAGCTGAGAAATAGATCTAAGAACGCGCGGGTGATGGGGTTCATTGGGTCCTGGCCTAGAGCCAAGCCGTACTTTGTCGTCGTAATCTCAAAGAAGCTCATTTCTCGTCGCGTATTATTCAGCGCCGATATTAGAAGATCCATAATCCGGTACATTGGGTGAAATTGAGAATTTGTTGTCTGCGGAAGGCGGATCTTGGCCAGCAGTTGCCCAATAAAGCGTATGTATCCACGCTGATAATGACCATCTTGCACCATCCATTGTGAGAGAGGCGCCGAGGCTAAAGAACCACAGCCTGCATGGGAGAGAAAAGGCTGCTGAGTGGCTTGTGTGAATTGAGTATTGCAAACAGCGAGGAGGTGACTCGTCAGGGAGGGTAGAAGAGATGAAGGTGCAGCATGCATCTGAGGAGCGAGAAGTTGCCCATTCCGGTCGCGTTTCGCATTCGGCCCTCGACGATGGACTTGAAGATTTGGATTCGGATGCGTGCCATTCAGTATGCTTTGGCCTTGGTTATTGTTATTGGGCATGCTAGGGTCGATCGGAGCGGTTTGAGGATTCTGGGCCATATGCGCCTGAGCATCTGCAGAAGCCAGATAGGCCTGGCACTCCTGAAGATGCTCAATCTGGCGGGTCGTGTTTTTCGCTCGTACGAAGCCACAGTGAAGACATCGGACTTTATTGCACTTGACGCGGGTCAGTTAAATTTCGCGGTTGGACACAGTAAATGGCTCGAACGCGACGGGAATTCGCATATGGCTGCGACGAGGGGGTGCACGAAGGTGGTTATGGGGAGGAGGGCTGATAGCCATTACCTTCGATGGAGTGTCCTGGTCTTGGTACTCTTGGAATGCTCTTCGTATGTCTGGATTGGCGTGTCGTCCCATGCTGATAGTCTGTATGTTACTGTATCATGGGGAGTGTATTGTGGTCAGTCATGTAAGATTCGGGTCGTGAAAAGACGGCGGAATCGAGGTGTTCAGCAGGATAAGCGGCTGTGACTAAGGAAAACCTTTCCTTGTTGGGATGCCTGCGCACCTCCTGAGCACCCGAGGCAGTCGCAAGAGAAGCACAATTTTGCAGGGCAGTGATATGTTTTCTGCAGAGGTTATGTCTTCAATCGCTCAGTGAATATTCTAGTTGTTCATTCAGTCTTTTCCCAGCAGAACAATCAGATTTTACGGTACGTGTATGAATAGTTAGCCGCCTTTCTCTTCCAAAGACCCACTCCTGCCATTCGTTTAGTAACCGGTTGGCTGCTCTTGGCATGGCGGATTTGAAACAATTTGAATGCCTCCGCCGCCGAAAAATACATGTTAGACGTTTCGATTACGAGAATACTTTCACTAAACAAAGAAGAAAGATAGGATTTCATTGAGCTTATGCGCTTTGCAATGCGCCCGAATCGGCTCTACAAACTGCGAGACTCTTGTTGCATCAAACACAGAGTATGATCTCCGTCCACAGGTCCATGGGCACTCATGAAGCTTTTATTCTACCTAGCACAACATGTTATTATGCCGTGCAACACTCCAACATCGGACAGGGAGCATGAGATCTGGCGCACTGTTAGATGCTCCTACGAACGGATCAATGCAATGGTTGAACAGCTGTCAACGTCCAACTATTGGACAACTACTTCGTCATCACGGCACTCCCGTCCCTGCCGAACTCATGCTCCAAGGAAGCCGACAACTTGCTCATATCTTTTAACTGAACCATCTTCTATAGTTGAGAAACTCAAATAAGTTGGACGACAGTTCTAAACGATACAACCCAATTTTACTGCATCAACATTCAATGAACATACCGAGTCAGCAAGGTGGACTGCGGTAATTACTGATCGGAAAGCTTCCTTTCAGTCTTTCACCGCATCCCAACTCCAACATCCACTTCCCAGGTTGGCCACATGCACATCCTTACCTTAGGGCTGATGTCAGTCTGACTCTACCATTGTATCCAGGATGCATTTCTTCCATTTCATTTCGAG
The DNA here is from genome assembly GCA_000467715.1 of Hysterium pulicare CBS 123377. Classification (NCBI taxonomy): domain Eukaryota; kingdom Fungi; phylum Ascomycota; class Dothideomycetes; order Hysteriales; family Hysteriaceae; genus Hysterium; species Hysterium pulicare. The sequence continues at coordinate 10,209 of AJFK01000502.1, forward strand.
GGGTCATTGCCTCCCGGTTCTTCCCTTCAGCCGGTTAAAAAGTCGGGCCTACACCTTCCCGAGGTCTCATTCAATGACCATTCAACGACCAAAATGACTAAGAGGCTTGAGTTACTACAACTGCAACACACCCTCGTGGCCTTCTATGAAGGGTAAGTGGATAGGTGGATGTCACACAGGTAGATCTTTTGGTGGCGTGTGACTTCCACGCTTCAAGTCTTTACCGAGAAGAACCGGCAGAAGGGTGATGATTGACAAAGTGACGCAGTTTCGGTCCACAACGGCTTTGGACCCAAAGCCAATTAAGACACGAGGGCATGAAGATGAATGCACCATTTCAATCTCTGGAAAAGCTTGGCTGATGCGGGGAACGGAAGCAACCGTATGAACCTACCAAGTCAACTCTATTATTTCCGCCGGGCACATTGGCGAGGAAATGGGGCGGAGCGGATAGTTAGGCCTCATCTTGTTTCGACGAAGGATGAGGCTGAGGTACGTACTAAGACTCTGCTAAATTCTTTTTATATCATGTCGCCCAGAATAGCTGCCATCTTTACTTGCAGTTGTACATTCTTTGCCAGACCGACTGTTTTCCTTTCGCAAACAGTATTGCAAACATTTTCTCCTCTCATTCGTCGGAATCTGCGCGAGGTCGATCTTGCTCATGTAGGGGACTCCCCCGCATCTTGGTGACCTTCCAAGTTTTCCACCAAGCATTCCTTGCATGTCGATCTATACCAAAACACAGCCAAATCTCAAGCCAGCACGCCGTGGCTCCAGCCAGCCGCTGCAGACCCCGACATCGTCATGGCCGCACCACAGCTAATCAGAGTCCGGTACCTGGATATGGACTGCTAAGCCGAGGTCAGCCCTGCATGACAGCATCTGCCTTTACCAAATGTGACCCTCGTCCATCGGGGTGCCATGCCAGAAATGTTCGACGAGATGCAAATCCTAAGACTCTGCTGCGTCACAGGTTGCCTTGAACTTGACTACTACCATGCTTCCAACCATCATTATCCGCCCAAAACACTGCCACTGGTCGGCCGCTTCATCACCGCCTCTAAGCTGAGGGTCCGCTGCGGTCAAAGAAGCTCAATCCTTACCGACTCATTGTTTACTGCTTGTTGATCCTGCAGAATGACCACTGAAGTCCCTCTCGTGACGGCAGCTCGCCGAAGCGAGGCAGATGTTCTTAAAGCCGAAATGCCCCAAACTTTTGAAGCTTCCTTCTGGAGCTACAAGCTGCAAACATTACTACCGCAAACAGACTTATCCGAGCATTCTTTCACCAGCTAATGCAATTGCGACACAAAGGCACAGCTTTACCATATAAACATACACATCGGTGACAGCCCTCACACTGCGATCATGATCGGTCGAAGCTTTGGCAGCACTGCTACGGCAGCAATTGCACTTCTCTCAAGCTTGAGCAACGCAGCTCCTACTCCGTTGTAAGTTCAACAAGAAACTCACCTGCAAACTCATTCTCACCATCTGCAGTACTCAGTACAAGCGAGAATCTCTCAAGTTTGACTACAACCAGAAAGTACGAGGTGTGAATCTCGGCGGTTGGTTTGTCCTCGAGCCTTGGATAACACCAAGCTTGTTCGAGCAATGGTCAGACGGCAATGGAGCTAAAGATGAATACACGTTCTGCCAGAGTCTCGGTGCAGCTGAGGCAAAGAGTCGCCTTTCTTCACATTGGAGCTCGTGGATTACCCAAAGCGACTTCAGTGACATTGCCGCTGCTGGCATGAACCACGTGCGCATTCCAATTGGATACTGGAGTATCATTCCCGTCGATGGCGAGCCTTATGTTCAAGGAGCATACGATGTTCTCGGTCAAGCTTTAGACTGGGCTTCAGGTGCGGGATTGAAAGTGATGATCGACTTGCACGGTGGTAAGTCGTCTCGAGCTGCATCCAAACTTGCTGTACTAACCTGTTGCAGCTAAGGGTTCCCAAAACGGTTTTGACAACTCGGGCCATTATGGTCCCATTGGATGGGGGCAAGGTGATACTGTTGACCACACCAAGAACGTGCTGAACAAGATCCGCGATGACCACGCATCGCATCCCGCTGTGGCCGCTATCGAGCTCCTCAACGAGCCAATAGGCTCTTCCATAGGCATGGACACCGTGCGCCAATTCTACATGGACGGTTGGGGCAACCTTAAAGATTCCAACGTTGCTATCACCTTCCACGACGCATTCGCAGGTGTCACCGGCTGGAATAGCTGGGGCGCGGGCATGTCAAATTTGCTCTTAGACACTCACCATTACGAAATCTTCGACACCGGCGCTGTCGCCATGTCGCCCAGCACTCACATCTCCACTGCGTGCGACTTTGGTAACCAGATGGCCAGTACCGGCAAATGGACCATTGCAGGTGAATGGACAGGTGCACAAACCGACTGCGCGAAGTGGTTAAACGGTCTAGGAAAAGGTGCTCGCTACGATGGTTCATTCGAAGGGTCAACTAAGGTCGGCTCTTGTGATGGAAAGTACACTGGTACCGTTGCTGGCCTCTCCAGCGATGATAAGAACAACATTGCCCACTTCATCAACGCTCAGCTAGATGCATTCGAGAAGGCTAATGGTTGGATTTTCTGGACATGGAAGACCGAAAGCGCTCCAGAATGGAACATGAAAGATCTATTGGCAGCGGGAATCTTCCCAAACCCGGTAACATCTCGACAATGTAAGTTGTTGCCTTCCCCTCTCCATCCGAACTGCATTGTTTTTCGGCCCGAATTTTGAACACTGCTGACAAGCAAACAGATCCCGGCCAATGCGGTTGATCACCATCACCGTCACCCGCTTCCAGTTTCCTTTATTCGCGTAATTGTTCATCCTCATTTAAAGCGCATATAAGCACTCGTTTCTTCCCAAGAAACGGCTTTGTACATCTCTCACGACCGTTACGACTTTTGCTTTTTGGATACCCCAAACGCGCTCGCTAGAAATACCCTTCTCTTTCGATACTCGAGCAAAAATTATGTATTATGGCATGGCATGGACGGTGGCTCGATATCTGGCCTAGAATACTTATTAGTTGAGAATGTACAGTACAAAGCATGCATCACATGGGAAAGGCATGTGTACCAATAGCTTCATATTTCAGAGAAACTCAAGCCCGGTCGTATTGTGAGACACGGTATTTAGCGATGGTTGTCTCTGACAATTTCGCGTTACATAACGCAATTTCCGTCGCTGCTCGCGCTCTTCGCCAGACTGCCTATTGAAGTGTAGGGCCTCTTGTCCGCCCCAATTGCAAACACTCGGAATGGCGTCAGAGCTTAACGGAGGGATTCCGGTGAAAGGTCTTGTCAACCATTGTTTGAACTCTCTACTTAGCGATGACTCGACAGAACTGGATCGAGCGAGGGATGAATGAATTGCTGATGTGCACTCTATTCTCCATAGTAACACTACAGCCCTACATGACCGAAGGACTTCATTCCACTTCTCGCGATGCTGCCTGGCGGGTAGAGCAAACCCTCATATTCGCCGGAATGTAGAGCTGAAAGTAGCCAAGGCGAGCGTCTCGTATAAAAGAGCTGAGTGCACCAATATCCTTTGCAATCACTGCGCCGCAATCTTCTTTTGACAGACCTGACCCCCCGTGGCTGTCTATGCCTGGAAATTGCGCGACAGAAGGATGCGCCTGGGCTGAAGAAGCAGAGATGACAGCCCCTGGAGCGCCCAGCTCCTCTGGGTTCCTTTGCGCGAATGACTTCATTTAGCTCGAGACCGCCATTCGCAAGACGGCTAGGGCGAGATGAGTATAGGAGTTTGATTGGGCGGAGAAGGAAACTAACGCAGGAACGCTGTAAGCCATGTCAACTTTGATTCGAGACTTGATCCCTGCCAAGATTTTGACGGCGAGCCACTAGCCGAAGTCGTTAAAACCCCCTTCTACACCTCTGCCTCTCTTACTCTCCCTCACCACACTGTCGATATACTTCTGCCTGTGTCTCTCACCGAAGCAATACTACGCTTCAGCCTCTCTTTAATCTACAGCCTTCGGCTCAGTCATTCGTTCGAGAACCCATACATCTCGTCTCTCCTTTACATCCGTTCTTACGACATTCCACGCTCTTTAAGCACAACACAGAAGTTAATAACCTAATTCCACTCCTCACGACAATCCAAGAAGCAAAGATGTTCAAATCCGCTGTTGCTCTCTTTGCTGGCCTTGCTGCCGTTGCGTCCGCCTACACCACTCCAGTTGGTGCGCCAGATGGCAATCCGATCGCCCTCCCAGGTCTCAACGATGTATGTAAACATTCACTTGTGAAATCGCGGTTTTGGCGCACCAAAGCGATGACTTCATTTGCAAAACAATCAGATGATTTGCGCTCCACATTATAAACTTACCAAAACACGAAAACATTCATAGCTAACGCTATACTTAGATCGTGCCCGCCGGCAAACCTTACACTATCACCTGGAAGGCTACCACCCCCGGCACTGTGACTCTGCTTCTCCTTCGTGGACCTTCTACCAACGTTGTTCCAATTGGCGCACCAATTGCTTCCGGCATCGAAAACACCGGTACCTTCGTCTGGACCCCTTCTACTTCCCTTGAGCCAGATACCACCCACTATGGACTCCAGTTGATTGTTGACGGTACTGGCCAATACCAATGTAAGTCCATTCCACAAAACTTAACATAGCAACCACTGACATTACTCTAGATTCAACCCAGTTTGGCATCTCCAACCCCAGCTACACTGGCGCCTCGTCCTCCGCGTCCTTGTCTGCCTATACTTCCACTGTGGCCCCTGCAACATCTCTGAGCGCGTCGGTCTCGCTGAGCACGTCGATCTTGTCCTCATATAAGACAGTAACCGCTGCTAACTCTACTCTTGCCACGGTTACCAAGATTGTCAGCAGCCAGTACGTTGCCAGCACCGGATTCCCAGTTTCCAACTCCAGCATCATTCTCCCAACCAAGAGCATGTCCGTCCCTAGCACTCTCGTTGCTACTGCTACCGAATCCACCTCTGCTACCGCAAGCGCTCCAGTCTCAACTGGTGCCGCTGGACATCTGCAGGCCGCACTCGGCCTTGTCGGCGCCGTCGCTGGTATGGTCATGGTTCTGTAAATCCTCTCTTGAGTACTTGGGATTAGTTTACGGTAATGCATATTCGCACTGGATAAATGGATCATCTGCATGTAATCGGTAACCCTAGCTGGTTGACTGGATAAAAATGTTGGCTGCATTGTTGGTCACATGGTAATCGGAGTTTTTGTCGATAATGATAGGCATTTCCAATGAGATCGCTTTTATACCCACATGAGAAATCATCACTGTGTCGTGTTTTGACGCCACTTGCGATCGTAAATCTACTAACGATGTCTCTTTTGATGATTTGTTTCATCCTACAACCAATAAGACGTCTGTTTATCAACCTTAAAGCCAGGCTCTTCCCGGGTCGACAAAGCTTTACCACTGTCTGGCTTGCGCATCACATCTGTGAAAAAGAGTTTGGTAACCACTATCATACCTTCATCCTACACGGCACTTCATCCGTGTTATCAATGGCACAACTCGGAGCCTCAGAGTCGAATTCCCGGCGCAGCGCATGTGCACAACTCAGCAAAATTCTCCTTGATTCGCATCAGCAATCACTAAGCAGGACAAGCATCTTGTAGGACTCCACATAGATATTATCATCTTCTCCATCTACTCTTCAACCTTCAACTCCCACCTGCCTCAAACAGCCATCCTAAACTTCAACAGATCCCTCCCCACCATGTCTTCTCTCTTCCCCTCCAACTCCTCAAAATCCCAGTTCACACTAACATACCTCCCACTCAACCACTCCCTCCTCTCCTTACTCAACCACACACAAACGCCCCCACAGAGCTCCACATCATCATACACAATCTTCTCCCAAAGCTCCCCAGTATGTCCTTCGGTCTGCGGCGTCAACACGGCTCCCGGGTGCAGCGCGTAAGCCAAAACACCCTCTTTCTCTCGATAATCAGCATCGATATGCTCAACGAGTCTATTCGCCGCGATCTTGGAGACATTATACGCAGTCGTCGTTATCGCAGACGCGGTACTATGAGCCGCAAGACTGGTAATTAGAATGAAAGTTTTCAAGCCCTTCGGACTCTGCTTCAACAGCGGCAGAAATGCCTGAGCGGTCCGCCAAGAGCCGAGCAAGTTAATATCCAGCACGCGCGCGAAATCAAGATCTTCTTCTATGTTCTGGGGGAGGCGGTGTTTCAAAGCTCCGGGTTGTGAGGCGTCGGGAATGTACTTTGATATCACGCCCGCGTTCGCAACGACGACATCTACTCGGCTCCATTTCGCCCGCACATCTGCTTCCAGCGCCGCGATATCCTCGGCCTTTTGCGTGTCGCATATCCGACTCACGATCTCGACGTCTTTGTTTACGGAGCGGATTTCTTGGGATAGGGTCGTCAGGTCGGATTGTGTGCGTGAGGATATCGCGATGCCGCTTGCGCCGGCTTTGGCGTACGCGAGCGCTATGTGGTAGCCGATTCCCTTTCCGGCGCCTGTTATCACTGCGACGAAGGGGTGGGGGAGAGTGGCGAGGGAGGGATCGGTGGTTGGAGAGAGGGCTTTGTGGTAGGTGGGTGTGAAGTTTACGCCCATGTGGGGTGGGAAAGTGCGGGAGAAGGAGGACTCGGAAGACGCCATTGTGGAGGGATTTTGGGTGTGGAGGGGAAGAGTTGCTTTTGCTTTTGGTGGAAACTGGGTTGGTTTGTGTGTCTATGTATATGTGTTTGCAGATTTTGTTTTGTGCTGAGGTATAGATGAATCTATTTGAAACCCGAGTCGCATTTTCGACGTCGATCCCTTCGACCTGTATATTGTTTCCCCGCTATCGTTCAAGACGAATAGCTCTAATAACCCGTTATGCAGAATACAAGAGAGTTGGGTTTGTTAGGAAATCATTGTTCATGTAGTGTATTTACTTTATTGAAAGATCTGGAAAGTGGTATATAAACGCCTACTTTTTCCTAAATCCGGTAACCCCTAAACGCCGACTGAAAATCAATCACGACGAGCTCTTGAGCTCAGGCTTCCGACCGTATATGATGTGCAGATTACAGTAGGAATGTACGGCTCGATTCTTTAGGTCATTCCGTACGCCTACAAGGAAAACTTGCGTCCGCTCGTTACTCCATCCCAGCACTCTTGTAAACAGCGCCAGCGAGTATGATTCCACAGCCATAAGCAGCGAGCAAAGATTATATCTTCCAATCTCCTTCAACTTCGGATCTCGAGGCCAGCCGGATGAAGGCACCTGTGTCGAATTAGCTAACAATTCCTTAATCAAATCGCCTGTGCTTCAACCGCAATGCAGGGGCAGGCAACCAGACCTTATATATATCATCCGTAACATCCACGAACCCCGCCTGTGTTAACTTCTCCTTCAAGTCCTCAGCAACATTCATCTTCCGTCCAAACATCTCGCTCGCCTTATGCAAACTCTCAATATACTCAACCAGATTTGGCGCCAACTTCATAGTATCATCATCACTCCTCAACGTAACCTCGAACTCCTGCAACTCAATCCACCCGCCGGGCCGTAAGTTTTGATAAGCTTGTCCAATCAGTTTTCCCCAGTCCCCTATACTGCCTCCCAAGTCCCGCGTGTGTATAAAGTCGAACGGTGTGCTGAAAAGCCATTCTTGCTCCGCGTCATCGACTTGGAAATGTAGGTTCGGAGGCACCCAAGATGGTTGGATAGGACTTAAATCCGTGCCCAGAACCTCGCTTTCGGGATGATCGTCTGCAAAATCAATCGCCCATATCCCCGTCCCCGTCCCGATGTCTAAAACCCGCTGTGGATTGCGCAGGGGGCAGAGATACAGTCGTCCGTTCAGAGCGAGGTTTCGTACGTGGTGCAGGAGGTCTTGTCTGTCTTGTTCTACTTCGTCATTCGGAAGGACGTAGGTTCCGCTGCGATAGGCGTGGTATCGACGGCCGTTTTCGTAGGTGTAGTCGAGGACGGAGCTGGCGAGGGAGGTTGTTAGGCTTCGAGTTGAGTCTGTGTCGGAGGAGGAGTCGAAGGCGGAGTCAGTCTCCGAGGAGTCGGGTTCTATAGGGTTGGAAGCGAGGGGAGGAGCATGTGGTGGTTGAGGGGTTGATGCCGACATTGTTTGCGATTCGAGCCTTTTCGTTCAAGCAAGTAAAGGAGAGTGTGGGGGAAGATGGATTTGGAGAACGCTATAACATAGACACGACAAAGAGCTCGACTTATCTGGAAAGGATGTGCTGCCGCACTCTAAATACTAGTAGTCAGTTGGTGCCGCAGGCATGCCAACAAGCCCTAAAAGCTAAGCATAGGTCTTATGAGCTAGACGTCGCCAATATTGGTCTTTCCCTTCCCCAGGTCCTTCGCCGCATGGCAAAAGACGAGGGGCGGAAACTTCCATGGCGCGAACCGTCTCGAGGCCATCGTGTAACGTCTTCCCGGCTTGGGCCTGTTGATTATTGCTTTGCCAAAGGAAAATAGTCCAGAAAGGGCGGACATCTCCGTTCCGAGGCGGAGAGGCGGAGAGGCGGATAGGCCAACCCATCCACAGCTAAAGTAACGCTTGATAGGAAGTCAGTGTTGTTGCGCAAATTGGCCCCTGTCATCATCCAGGAGACTCGCGGTCCAACATTAATAGTGGAAGATCGTCTGCATGAATCGGAGCCGGGTAACACAAGTGTTGTGTTGTTCACTGTGCCGCAATCATTCGAGGGTTGAGATGACGGAATGTGCGGAATTGGAATGCGGCAAGGTTACTCGAGGACCCCACCAACGGGCTCATCAAGCAACAAGGGATGACAGTTGCTTCCGTGGAGACATGGGGGGTAGCATTTCGGGGCCGCCGACATGGCGCCGACCTTAGTGCTTGGGATGTGGATATAAAACCTAATGGTGCCCGGGAATTGCGCCGGGGGATGCAATATCAAACGACGAATTCTACTCAGTAACTTGTATATAAAGATCGAGTATCTATTTGCAAAGTAGCTTCCCAGCCTTCGAAAACAAGCAAAACCCTACCTGCAATCCCAATATCCAAAAGTGCAGCGGTTCACGGCCAGTGGCATGACACGCCAAGTCGCGCAAACACTGAAGCTTCACCAACGCTCTCCTCCCCTCATCACTTCACTAACAAACGAAAAAGCTTTTAGACACCTATATAATTATAATAATTCATCCGTCCTTTCGCCTTCGGGCATCTGGTCAATTTGCAACGATACAGAGAAGATTAGCATGGCCCCTGCACTAAGGATGACATTGCTATCAAAGATGAGCTTAAAGATTTTTTTGGATCGATGGTTCGAGTAAGTGGGAGGCTAATGGTCTTTTTCTTTTTGCTTTCTGGACTTGGGAGTGAGAGGGAGACGTTTGAGGTGCTCTGTTGGTGATATCACGTGATTGGCTCATATGTTCAGGTTTCAGAGATTGGTACCATTGCTAAAGGGCCAATGACAGAGACTTAAAAGATAAACGGGTTCCAGATGACACTGTGAATTATATGCCCAAATACGAAGTTAGCCAGTTGTCCTGAACCCGCTCTCGTACTGAGGTGTTGCCATTCATTACATATTTGATTTCGGGGAAAAGCCTCAAGTCAGCGTAACTACTCTAAGGGTTTCCGCAATATTCCTATGTTGTGTAACATAGCCACTTTGGCCCCTTTAATATCTATAGCTCTTTTTAGAATCAGTCTAAATTCTTACTACACCATACAGTTCTACCCCAGAGCTTCCCAATCAAGGCTCCAGATATTGTGTCTCTCCAAACTGTGTCCAGGACGCCTACGACACTACATAGCGTTCCTAAAGCCTAGATGACCTATGCGTATGGCTATCCACTTCCAAGAAGTAGTTATATTTTCCAAGTACAAGCAATCGGCCAGTCACTGGCTTTCCAACATTAAAGTTTGGCCAAACTCGGCTCCATGCACTGACAGCGGAGCCAATTCACTAGCGTCAGCGGGGGGGCCAGGGATAAGATGGGATGGCTATGCACCTCCAAATCAATCTGCAACCATTATTATCCAACATGGGCTTCGCGATGCCCGATGTCCTGCACCATGTTACTGGACCCGGCGTGTCGGTAAAGACATTCGGAGAAGCATTGGTCTGGCTGGTAAGCTTTGTATTGTTCCTTTCAAGCCCCTGTTGCACAAGGTCTTGAGCCTCAGTTACGCGACATTGGTGCAATGTAACTGTTCAATTGGAAGGAATATGCTGACAATCCTGAACTAGATTCTGCTCTATCGCGTATACCTCGTCTTTTCACGATTGTACCTGTCTCCGTTGCGCTCCTTCCCCGGTCCCAAGCTGTGGGCTGCCTCGAGACTCCCTTATTCCTACTCAGTTATTCGAGGAAAAACCCACCTCGACATCCTCGCCCTGCACAAGCAGTACGGTCCTGTGGTTCGCATTTCGCCTCACGAACTCGCCTTCTTTACCCCACAATCCTTCCGCGACATCTACGGCTTCCCGGAAACAAGGAATGGGAAAGAGAAGAAGAAATTCGCGAAAGACCGAACGCACTACATCTATCCTCCCAATGGAGTCGATCACCTAGTTTCAGCTGTAGACGATGAAGTCCACGCGCGGCATAGACGTCTATTGGGCTGGGTCTTCAGTGCCTCGGAGCTGAAAAAGCAGGAGGGCCTTGTACAAGGCTACGTCAATACACTGATCTCTAAACTCCACGATGAGAGCAGGTCTGGAAAGGGCAGCATCGATATCAAGTCTTGGCTGAACTACACAACATTCGACATCACGGGCGATCTCATGTTTGGCGAGAGCTTCGGTTGCTTAGAAGAAATCCAATTACATCCCTGGATCGGCCTTATCTTCGACTCTATGAAAGCTATCAATATCATTGGGGTTGCGAACCAGTTTCCGGCTATCAACTCGCTACTACAGAGACTTATACCGAAGAGTGTGATTCAGAAGGGAGTTGACCACTTTGACCTGACCGCGCAAAAGGTGGATCGGAGATTGAGTATGGGGGCTGATCGGCCGGATTTTATGAGCGCGATGCTCAAGAATGGACTCAGTGACGACCTAGTCTCGGATAAGCGAGGGGAGAAGGCGAAGCTCATGAGCCGACAGGAGTTACACTCGAACGCCTTCATGTAAGTTGTCCCTTAGAACGTAATAGGCAATACTAATTCTTTGCTAGTATGATCGTTGCAGGTAGCGAGACCTCAGCAACTGCCTTGTCTGGAGCTGTGTACTATCTATGCAAGTTCCCACAGACGATGGAACGACTGGTCTCAGAGATCCGCGGAGCTTTCCAAACCCAAAGCGATATCACATTTGCGAACGTCGGCCGCCTCCAGTACCTGAACGCCGTAATCGAAGAGACAATGCGCATCTATCCTCCCTTCGCTACTAGCTTGTGCCGAGTTGCTCCTGAAGGAGGCGAAATAGTAGATGGACACTATGTTCCTGAAGGAGTAAGCACAGGTCATTATACAATTTCGGAGGACTTGCTAACAAACTGCGACAGACCACTGTTGCCACACATTACTACGCTACCTTTCATTCTCCCGATAACTTCTTCAACCCTGACGGGTTCATACCAGAGCGTTGGCTAGATACGGATACGCGTTTTGCATACGATAACGAGGATGCTCTGCAGCCATTCAGTCTTGGGCCAAGAGGCTGTTTAGGAAAGAAGTACGCCTAGATTTCCTTCTCCTAAGGTTATTACACAGAAGCTAACAACAACCTTTCCAGTCTAGCGTACGCCGAAATGCGTGTCATCCTTGCAAAACTCATCTTCAACTTCAATATTAGCCTCTGCCCCGAAAGCGAGAACTGGACCGAGCAGGAGGTATACTTTCTCTGGGATAAGCATCCATTGATGGTGACGTTGCGCGACTGGTAGGATAACGGAGAGTCATTTTGGAGGCTCTATTGATGGGTTCGTTGGGGAGCGGGTTTTGCGTTCACGATACCATTGCATGTAAGCGTCAATGATGAAAGGGGTTCTGGATACCATACCTCAAGAAAGGATGAGCAGGTTCAACGAATGAAAAGACCCTAACATCCAGCCAAGCTGCTCTTGCATCATTCATCATCAAGCAGGCATGCCATGCTAAGAGTTACCTACTATGCGCCTTGCATCACTGCTGACAATCTTGCAGTACTATTCCAGATCCGCTTTGAACAATCAATCAGCAGTCAATTTACCAGCGGACCTGAACTTGCGAATGTCCTAGATTGATTTATCCCTCTCTTCTCGATGACGATGTTAGATGGCTAACATGAGAACGCATGCAGCTCAACCTTCCATAATATCTAATCTCCTCCTTTCCCATACCCCCATTGCTCTTAAAACAATACTCGAAATGTTCTCCACAGCTCAAGAACCACGCCATCTCACCTGGGTCCCTTATTCTCGTAACAGCCACCAACAGTTTAATAACTTAATAGTTCATCGATGTTAGAGATGCGGCGCCTTTGCATGTTGCGGCTGCGATGGTGGAGGATGTGGAAAAGTTGTGAGAGTGTTGAAGAAGATGAATCCGGAGGTGATTATGCAGTTGGAGGATAGGAGCTGGGACAAGAGCAAGCTGCCGAAGGAGAGGAGCGAGGAGTCGCTGAGGAGGTTAGGGGGAGGTGGGATTCGAGGAGATTCTGATAGAGAATAGTAGGTGTTTTCGATCCTTGAGATGGGAGTACCGTAAGCTGGATGAAGCTTTGGGGGGTTCTCGAGGAGCCCCTAGTTGTTAGGTGAATAAGAAGTGATGATAAAATTCAGAAATTCGTTAGTAACAAATAGATCAGTCCTCTTCAGTTAGTATCACCAGAATGTGAGAAATTCAATCTCCCATCCATTCATTTCCATAGTCCGAGGATTTCGTCCGGCGGGTGGTGGCAATCCAGCCCGTGACGCTCAAAACTGAGCTTCTCGAAATTTCGCCGAGGCTTTAGCGGCGACCAAAGCTTCCCTTATACAATATCGAACGTCATTCCAACACCACCACCAGCCTCTTCACCTCTTCTCTCCAACAACCTCATCTACCTCGAGGACCACAACAATGGCCTTCATCCTCCGCCGCCCCTTCGCCATCACGGCAACCATCAAACAAGCTACCCCAAAAGCTTCCTCGCCCTCCATCACCTTCCGAGCCTTCCACAATGCGCCACCGAAGCGCAGCTCCAACATCTTCAACTCGCGCCTCACAGCACCATCACTCTCCAAATCCCAAAATGTCTTTCGCACCACCTTCAAACGCTCCTACCAATCTCAAGCCCCCGCCCTCAGCATCGGCGACGTGCGCCAACGTCTCCTGTACGGTGCGGGCATCTTCGGCGCCACGCTCGTCGGCATCAATTTCATGTTCAATCGGGAAACGAGAGAAGATGGAGGGATGCCGCCTTATGAGCGGAGTTATCTGAATGATACTTTCTTGCATACGGGACTGGGTATTGGGATTATTGGCGTTGCGGCGAGGGCGCTGCATATGAATGGATGGAGTTACAGGCTCATGGCTACGAATCCGTGGATTGTGTTGGGAGTGGGACTCGCGGGTAGTATTGGGACTATGATCGGGTGTAGGGCCACGAGTCCGGATAAGTGAGTCTCTCTCCTTCCTTTCTGCCCTTGCGGTTCCTGGAGATGTTGCTAACGGTTCCACCAGCTACGTCCAGAAATACGCTCTCTGGGGCGCCTTCAACCTCACCCAAGCCATGCTCCTCTCCCCGCTAATGTTCATGCAACCCGCGCTCCTCGCCCGCGCCGGCCTCTACACCGTCGGCATGATGGGCAGCATCGCCTTCGTCGGCGCAACCGCCAAGCAAGAAAAATACCTCTACATCGGCGGTCCGCTCCTCGCCGGCGTCGCCATCGTCGCACTCTCCGGTCTCGCCCCCTTAGTTGTTCCCGCCACCGCAGCCCGCACGCTCATGGTCACGGAGAATCTCTGGCTCTATGGTGGATTGGCTGTCTTTGGTGGCTTCACGCTCTATGATGTCCAGAAGATATTGCATCATGCGCGGTTGGCGGAACGCGGGATTATGGTCAAGGATCCGGTTAATGAGAGTATTTCTCTGGAGTTGGATTTCATTAATATCTTTATCCGGATGGTGCAGATTCTTGGTATGAGCCAGAATAGGAGGAAGTAGGTGCGTGCGGTGATGGATAGCGTGTGCATGGATGCATGGTTGCGATACAAGTGCAATTTCTTGTCGGGGGCGTTTGGCATCGATTGATGCCCATAAAGAGTATCACTGTCTCTCTTCATCTTCCGGTGTTCTCCATCGAGAACCGAGGACGAGCTTCTTGGGTGGTTTTCTTCTCCTCTCTCTAGTCTTGTGCATATAGTAAATAAAATAAGTTTTCCAAGTAAACTTATACAGGGCGACGGTTTGGTGTCCTATTCTCTTATAATTTTAAAGATGTTGTCCGTTCCTTAGATCTATAAGCTACTACGCACTTTAGTAACGCTTTATTCTAGTATATTTACTCCTCTATACATTAAGCTTAACATCCTTCTCTTTTCTAAGGTGCGCGGTTCTATTCTCTACTTTCTATTATTAACTAACTATTCTTCTCTAATCTTTAGTTCTTCTCTTATCTACTTACTTATACTATCCTCTATATATCTTCTCTATTAATACTTTGTTAGTTTATTCTTCTATAAGCTCTTTTTCTTTTACCTACTCTTTATAAATTATTTACCTTTCTACTATATTAACTAATCTTTCTTTTAATACTTTACCTCTCTACTATATAAAGTCTTACCTATCTACTATATTAAACTTACCTCTCTACTATATTAAACTCACCTCTCTACTATATTAAGCTTACCTTACTACTATAAAGAGCTTAACTAAACGAAACAGAACTTGATAGCGTAAGAAAGAATAGACGGGATACTATAGATCTTACTATTATCTTGCGATATAAAATAAGCTCGCGTAAACAAGGTATAAGGTCTTAAAAAAATAAAATCTTAAGTTAACGGTAGAAGAAAGTAGATAAAGGACCGAGTTGATAAGATCCTAGCACTTGCAAGTTACCTCAGTTATCTTTCTCCCTTTCGTATAAAGAGATTAGGAATATAAATACGGTAATAAAGCTACTAACACGTAGAGTTGTGTTGAGGAGAAGGCGAAAGCAAAATAACGGGATACTAGCACTTACCTTGATTCTGCTCGTCTATATACATATCAAGAGTCCGAGAATATAAAGGCAACGGTAGAGCTATTAGGTTATGAAATAGTCTATGCGTGGAAGCAGAACGGGGAGCAAAAAGAAGGAATACTATTGCTTATCTTAATTCTTGTTTTCCTCTATATAAAGAGCTTAAGGGAACAGAAAACTATAACAAAAGACGTAAAAACAGACAGATAGTAGAATAAAATTAAATGAAAATAAATAGTAGAACAAAGCGACGGGATACTATAACATTTACTTTGCTAACTATAGGATTTATCTCGTCAGCTATATGGCTTACCTCTCTAGCTATATGGCTTACCTCTCCGGCTATAGGACTTACCTCTCTGGCTATAGGGATTACCTTCCATGGGATACTATGAAACTTGTCTCTCGGCCTACTATCCCAACGGATGTTCGGCCAGGAATGGAAAATGCGGTCCGTCAGGATATAGATCCTGGCGATATGGTAGATGCTAGGATGATGAAACTATAGAAAGATGAAGAAGCCTGGAGCTGGAGCCCAAGTAAGTTAAACTACGAGGCGATGGGTGTCTAATCTCAAGACGATAAGATGGTGGATGACTAGGTTCGTGAAAGATAGGTTAGTGAGTAACGAGATGGGTGAAGAGGTTAGTCTATGTCTAAGATGTGTAGGCCTCTAATGCCTCTTCGTGCCGCTCATAGTATGATATTGAGCTAGCTCTCTGATCCAGTGAGTTGGACATTACGATGATGATTAAAATCCGGAAACGAGCTTTGGTCGAGAGAAGATTGAGCCGATAATGAGCAATGGGATATTGATGGCTGATGCAATAGTAAATGCATTCTTAGGGAGCCGCAAAGCTCAAGGAAAAGACTGAAATGTGTGAAAGTAATAATGGAAAGACCTCAAAGTAGACCTGCAGGAATTGACGAGGCGAGTAAGAGTAAGAGTAAGATGGCGACTGTAACCGTTCACTAAGATGAGAGAATTCAAAAGTGCTCATCTATATCTGCTAATCGCCAGGGGCGATCGTAACGAAGAGGGCATTGAAAAGACTTGAGGTCAGACTGAGGAGAGATGACGGAAAGAGATGACGGAAAGAGATATTTGAAAGTGCTCGTGGAACAATCTGATAATGTTGCGGCAATTCAAGCCCAGAGAGGACTCGGAGATAATAATCGAGCCCCTGACGGGAGATGCAACGGCAGAAAAGGAATTGAAGGAGGAGTAATGAGTGATTGGAGCAAGAAATCAAAGATAACTGAACGCAAAAATATTTTAATAATAGGGCGATCATCTTCAAGCTATGAGAGGTCGAGAATGAGAAGGTGGATTGTATGCTTGCTTGATATGAATGCAACAAGATACTTGACTGATGTTATCATAGAGGAAAGAAGAATAAAGGATGAGAGTGATAAGAGATATGAAGATATCGTAACGAGAAAAAGGGCAAAAATGAAATGTCAAACGTGACAGCTGAGACTCGAATAAGGCCTTCGACGATAAAAATGCATGATGATCTATGGATTTCTCCTCGGATCCACTACAGATCAGAGGCAATATCCATAGCCCATCATGCAGAAGAAGTGCAAAATAAAAGACTATATATAGACTTGCACTTGAAGGACGACGCATGAAGCTAAAGAGAGGGAATGAGTGACTGAGATGGGGTGCACCTTGATTAGGAAGGGACGTCTGAGCTGCGGACGATGACGTTTCGGGAATGGTCTAGGACTCGAAATTCAACCACAAAAATTGCAAAATGAGAAGAACCAAAAGAGTAGACCAGACTAAGAAACTTAAAACCCAAGGCAAGGGAAAAAAGCATTGATGAAATGAAGTATCATAAGAGTAATCTCGAACTCTCGACATCATATATCAGGTTAGTGAAATAGGCAAAAAAGCGGGAAAGCAATCTCCGCCATTACGGCGGAAATTGCTGTCCCGCGAGGTAGGTGGGCAGAATATTTGAATATATATAGGCTTGCTTTGGAATCGTGGACTATTGTAGCTGGGTACTGGAGTGGTGAGGTGGGTGGGGTGGCGGGCTTGGCCGTAGGGGAAGGAAGTCTGCTTGGGAAGGCACCAAGCCTGCAACTGGCATGTTTCAGGGTAGTTTAGATAGGCCTTAACAGAACACGTGATGATGGCAAAGCAGCCATGTGTTGTTGTTATTGAGGTGAATCTTGCTGTCTGGACACTAGATGGGATGTGAGCTGTATGATATCAAGCATGATTTGATGGTCAAGGCAGGGAGCTTTGTATACTTATCACCATGTTGGTTGCCTGTGAGACATAAGACCCCTGAAGACTTGACCAAAGTCTGAACCCTGTGGCTTGTTTTGTTGCAGAAGCTGTCCGGTGTCAGCAGTAGGTGGTCGCCATGCTTGGAGAGTAGACCACTAGCACTCGTACTGATGCCAATGCCTGGCTGGGGTTGTATCCTGACGGAAGGTTCGTGGTATTGACGGTTGGTTTATTAGCTTGCTCGATGATGTAGTAGCAAAGACGTGGTGGTTGTGACAATCTCTGAAGTAGCCGTGCGCTGGTTTCGTGTGAGAGGTTGTCATGATCAGGGAGGTCGAAGCATGCGATTCAGCTCATGGTCGTCGCCCTTCAGGTCTATCGCGGTGATCGTGGTGACCGCTTTATCGTGTGTGTAGCCTTAACACAGCCAGAGAGGCATCGCTGTCAGTATGTGGAAAGAGATGAATGTACTTGCCTGGATGGCTTAGTGCACGACGCGTCTGAAGCTCACTCTAAGCAGAGGCGGCCTAGCGTTTCGTTCGCCACGGATTCGCCCTGAGAGTGAGATTACCGAAGCAGGCGATGACATCCTCAAGCGCGCAAGGAGCCGAGCAGCCATGGTCGCAGATTCTCCTGGCTTGGTGGCCAATGGAGGTGAGATGGCGCTGAAGCTACTGGCTGTGTAGGTGAGATGGTGAGAGTTTGGAGCTTGTTTACGAGACGCAGAGGCGTGCTCGCAGCCCGCCCGCTGAATCACGGCAAACGCTCTTCCTGTGCTGTGAGAGGCTCGAGGAGGAAGAGGACGATGGCTAGATGGAGTGCCGGATGGGAGATGGGCTACAGACGACGGGTTGGTGAGGGAGGAGAGTGAGAGGAGGGTGACGAGGTGAGAATGTAGGAGGGGCTTGAAGAAGTTCTGTTATGTTTTGCGAACGGAGGCCAGGAGATTACTAAGGAAGGCAACCGGATCGACGCAGCGCCAAGGACCAACGCCATGAGCTTGTAGACAGCTAGCGGGGCTTGCAATGGGTCAAATGAAGCTTCAATGAACTTCATGTGATGGTAGACAAGTACCGCAGCACCTCTGCAGCAAGATCTGGACTCGTCGTGGTGGTTGCAGCGAGCGCTGCGTACCGGCGGCGGCGTTTGAGACGCGAACGTGCATAGAAACGTCAACGAGCTTCCATCACGACAAATATAGCAAACACGCGAAGGGAAAAGACAAGGAGAGTGAAGCAAGCTGATTTATTTTCTAGAAACCACAACCATAATAGAAGCATTGGCAATACTTTACCACTCATGGGCCGTAATCGTAAGTAACCTTCCCTCCCGTCTCATTCGGAGAGCCCATGACGCACAGAACACCAAAGACGCCGAATCTGAGGGGTATCCTTTCGCTCCCGATGCATATCGTGGGAGCCGCTAACCATTAACCAGAAGAAGGGCAAATCCAAAGGCAAATCCAAAAGAAAACATATCGTTGCGCCGCTTCGCAATCGTTATTGTCGCCGTTCAAAGCGTTCAAAGCCAGTCGTATCGAGATTTTCGTACCACCTGCCACACCGAACATCGGCTTGCCCTTCGATTCTCACATAACAACGCATTTCAAACCCCTGCGTCCTGGAGTAGCTTCGCTGTCCTTGGCATCCGTGCGGATGGCCAGCCTGCTAGGTCCACGAGACTGCATACCATGCGAATTGCTTCCGGCCTGGGTACGAGGAGGCGCAGACAACGGTTCAGCAGAAGGAGACATGGTAGTCCGGATAGATAACATCGGTTGCTGGGATACTCTTTGTGCATCTTGATTAGGAACGGACATCCTGTTTCTGGCGGGGTCGGCATGACCAGCTCCAGTCCAGCGTTGGATGGTGGCACGAGCAGATGTGTCAGGAGCACTCCCTCGTCGAATATCTCTGTCTCCAACACTACGGTAAGTAGCCGGTCCTGGCCGGGAATTCTGGCTAGGCAAATCTGTGGTCCTCGGAAGGAAATCAGAAAATCCTGGAGCATCACGGTTACGAGCCATCATGGCATGCGCGGTAGCTTCAAAAGCAGCATGCTGTCTACTGGACCGACGGCGAGACACACTAGAGGCGGATCCCGACGGACGACGATGTTGAGCGTTTACGTCCTGTGAAGAACCATGGGGGGATTGCTGTGGAGGTGGGTATGTCGTTGGGTGCAACAGCGTTGGACGAGGGGGCGTCCCAGCCAGGTTCGTAAGGTCGGAAGTTGACTGAGTCTGAATAAAGCCTTGCAGAGGATATGGACTCGTAGTCGGCGCATTCTCAGAAGGAGCAATGAAATCGCGAATTGAAACACGGTCCCCACGACTACGAATCGACGTAACGCGGCTTCGAGTCGAAGATGGAACAGCTCTAATCGTAGAAACATCCGGAAGGGAAGGCACTGGTGGAACACTCGTTTGGGGAAATAGAGTAGTTGAGTCGCCCACAGGTCCGGAACCTGGCGCATCGGCACGAGGTGTATACGGGGGAGGAGGAGCTTCCCAATTGTCCGCATCGCTCTCGTGGGGGAACTCCCTGAGACCATCAGCACGGCGATATTCCAGAGGTCTAAGCGGTAAAGCTCTCAGATGTCTGCGATTAGCTGGAGAAACTGCGGCAACAGTCGCAGCTCTCTGTAAAGACATTTGAGAACGTGGTTGGGAGTGATCATAAGGAGCTTCGAAGGCCGCAATGGCCTCCTCTTCTTCTAATGTTTCTTCATCATCTCTGACAATCGTAGGGACAGGTGGGCGTGATCGATCATTGCCACCTTCAAAACTGCTATGACTACTTGTCGTCTGAGAACGACTAAGAGTTCTTGAACTTCTGGTTCTTGCCGCGCGGTCTGCAGCCCGTCGTTGCGCAACGGTCCTTGTCCTGACCAACTCAACTTCTCGCTCAAACTCAATGTCCCCTTCAGGGAGTATCTCTCCGGGCAAGAGAGTATCGAGGTCAAACGCCATACGCACTGGAACTAGCGCCTCATCGGTGTTGGTCTTCGCATGATCAAAGTCCATGACCACCACAACCCCCGCAGAGCCTTGGGGCATTGTTGTCATCGGACCATAAGTGGCATCCGGCAGGATTACATTTCCGATTGCCACAAGACGCTCGACTGATGGCGCCTCCGGAACTTTCAGCCAACGTATGGCAGCGATCTCTTGATGTGCAGATGCGTCGCTCTGGAGTATAGGAATGCATGAGCAGGGTTGGAGTGGAGAACGCTCGTCAGGGTGCTCTACGCCTGTTTCGTATGTCCATCGCCCGTCCCTAAAGTTGTCTGGAAGTCGATATAGCCACAGGCTGGTAGCATTCTGCATACGAAGGGCTACTGCAACATGACCAGCACTTGGAGAAACTGCAGGGATCGCATCGTCAAGAAACTCAGACCTGATCCATCGCTGCTGGTCCGGTAAGAATGTTTTCCTCTCGGTAAATGCAGTCCCAGAAAGATCATATATGCCCCAACAATCATCATCAGTATCAAAAGCAAATAGTTCATTGACCTGCCCCGTGGTGGAGTCAGGGAGTAAAGTTGCCTGTCGGGCTTTCCTGGCTCTTTCTGGGAACAGTATTTGACTGGTCCATGCCTTGTCCACCTCTTGCTGGATTGGCTCCCCTTCCTCGGTAAAAGGACCATCGAAAGAGCCGTGAACGGTGAAGACAGTTGATACGCCTCCGGATTTTCTTGCACAGCTAGTGGCAAGGAGGGTTCGGCCGTCGTCTGAAAATTCCAGGAAGTCCATTGCCTGGCAAGTTACAGACCGCCGGCTTGCTTCTGTTGCATTTGGAGCTATCGATATCACATCAATGCCATATTTATGTCCAGCAGCCAAGACCTTGCCCTCTGGAGAGAGCGCGATTGCTCTTGCTTCATTGTCCAACATAATGGTTCTCTGTTTCTCAATCAATCTCTCCCCTTCTCTAAGCAGCTTATATATGTCCACTTTTGTCGGTGTAGAGAGCACGGCTAGCATGGTACCATCATCGAGAACGTCGAGAGCGACCGGTCTTCTGCGGGTCTCAAGTGTTCTTGCAAAGAGTCGTGGCAGGCTTGATGCATTGATTAACCAGATATTCGATGCACTATAGACAGCGATAAAGTTTCCTTTGCGAGAGACGACGAAACCAAATGACTCGGGGAGTGCGGAGGACGTTGCCGTGTTCGATACAAGGTCAAGAATCGTAGTTTGAGGGTGTGGGTGTGCATTGCGGAAGCTCGAGGGGCGCTCCTCATCGGTCATCGTTGAAGTGCGCGCTGTCGAGTTTGCTGAGAATGCGGAGGAGGAAAGACGGGTGTTGTTGTCGGAGGTGGAGGCAGACGATGCTGCGGACTTGTCGTGTTGACAGCGTTCGTCTGACGCCGCGCTCGAGGTCGGTGAAGAGTCTCGAGAGGTGTTCGCCTGGGGCACCTCTGAATGCGTGCCCTTCCCACCAAACTCATCTTCCCCCTTAGTATTGGTCCTTATCGCCAGGTATGTCGTTCGCTCATCTGCAGTTCCTCTTCCCACCATCTTATTAATCTCTTTCAGCTGCGGCGTCGATATGCAGTCGGTCGGGGGTTCAGCAGGCGGCGGAGGAGATTCGTGACGCCGTCCCTCATGTCTTCCACCTCTTCTTACCTACTTAGAAGTCGAAAGGAGTCGGGATACATTGGAAGGGAGATCTGTGGTAGGAAGTCGACGTTGTATGTTTTCCGTCCTCCCTGTGAGACTTGGCCATTTCCCCTAGTGGTCGCGCAGCTTTACGGCGATCCACAGGCTAACCGGGGTTCAACGCCGGCATTCCATCATTACGGATAAATATAGACAATCACGTGTGGCCTTATTAACGTCCTTGTTACAGGTGGAGAGCATTTGGTTTGGTTTCAAACATATATTTCCAGATTTTACCAGCCGTAGCTGCACCACTCGAAACAATAACTCCTCATGTTGCTTCTCCTAAGAAGCGCCCAAGGATTATGGGAGGACGGAGGTCCCTGGAAACACCCCAGAAGCTGCACAACAAAATGCAAGTCCTTGTCAGTGCGAAACACGGGCGGGCAAGGCTGAGGGGCTGTGAGAGGTTGAGCCTCCAGTAGGAGAAAGCCTCAGCTACGCCGCCAACGGAAGACTCGCCTGAATCCTTCCTTTGGCCGGGCAGGATGAGATAACATAGCGCGGGGTGTGTGAATCTACCTCTATATGGCTTGCGCCCGACGCGAATCCAATCCTTCACGCTCGCCTCCTCCAATACCAAATCACTAGAGTGGTCACCGGCTGCATCCAAACGGCGAGGAACTTTCCAAGTGCGAGACAACCAACTTGCCGGGACCTTTTGGTGGTGTTGGGGGCCAGAAGGAGGGGGTAATCCCACTACCATCAGCCTTACTGAGGTTCCAAAGTTCTAAAGCGGGTGCGATGGCACGCCGCATGCGGAGATGCACATGCAATCACACGGCGCGTCGCGTCTCCATCGTTTCGCATGCTCGTCCTAGAATTAGAAAATGGGCACTCGAGCGGGCATGACGCTCAGGATATTGCAATAGGGGAGATGCAGCTGCGCGAATCTGGCGCCTGCCTGCTGTTGAAGAAATTGCATGCGACATTATCGCCATTGGATGCCACTGTAGGGTGGTATTCTCTCCGTTGATCGCAGCCATGAAACCTTTGTGTTAGACGGCTAGCAGAGCATCTCATATTTGGACTGGAACTGGCTGGGGCCTTGTATAATGAATAGGGAAAGCAAATTAGGACTTTGGACAGGCGCTATCATGACCTTTACAAGATACGAACTATTTTGTGGAAAAATTTGGTTTGTTGGGACAATTACATCGTTATTCAAACACAAAGTCACTCTTACATCAAGAGTACCGAGGAGCCGACCCTCCACGAGTATCTTGCCACATTCTGGAGTCAGCAAAGGTATTTCGATTGCAGTGGAGGTTTTCCCGTCCGGGTATAGGGAAGGTCTTACAACAGTGCATAAAGAAACGGGGCTGTGTGAAAGGGAAGAAATCGAGTTCGCATCTTTGCGCACATTGTGCGAGCCTGAAACGAATTTTATGTGGTATTCGGTTGAATTCAACAAGCAGGTTCATTCTCACCTTAAGAGGAAGCTTGGAAGACTTGAGGCATACGTAATCACGGCATCGCCGAAAGCTTATGCAAACCCAGGCTTAAGAGTGGATCAACAAACGAAAGGTGACAGTAGAACTGAGCAGCTTATGCCTTTTAGGGACATACAACGGAGCAGTACTCGAACTTGGTATCAAAAAACGAAGGCGAGGTCGTCACTGGTATATAAAATATAAAGTACAAGATTACAGAAATGCGGACCACAACAGAGGGATAATTACACAACTCCAAACTAGCTTCGTTCAACAAGAGAATAAATCTATATGATAAAGGAACAGGTGGCCTCCAAAAAGATCCAAAGGAAAGATATCCGTAGCCAGAACTAGACTATGTTCAGATTGTTGTTCTGGGAGATGACCTTCGCAACATGCTGACTCTTTCGAACAGCTCATCTGGGCATCGAAAGTCGATATGGAAAGGGACATGATTCAACGTTTCGACGACAGGCGGAATCCCTTGCTCAAATCTCAGCTCCCGACATTCCGCATACTGCGTAAAGTGCACAATCGGATTGATGTCTGCAAAGTTTCCAGTAGCTGCCTTCTCCTCGATCGCTCTCTGAATCTTATAAGCGTAATCCCTTTGGATCGAATGCTGCTTCTCATTCACATCAAACCACTTCTTAGGCAGAAAATCGGGAGCGAAGTCCTCAGGTATGGCATTATCGCTTCCAAACCATGCTTGTAAGGAGCAGTCTCGGATATAGTTTTTAGTTTTAGGACAGGAGGGAGGTAAGGACCACCATTGTTGCCAGAATAGTGATGGACCTTCGTTGAGAACGTACCAGGTTAGCCAAGAGTTGCCTCTCCGAAAAAGTCGAGCGCCATCCAGGCCAAGTCCCCAGTCGAATATCCAGGGTTTGTAGTCATCCCCGACGTTCGTGAGTGACGTTCTGAAGGCTGAGGACAGGAGCATGAACATGAGTCGGTAGTCCTTGGCCAAGTCGTTGGGTAGCGAACTGATATAGTCCAATCGCTGCTTAAGGATCAGGTCCTCTCTTTGTCGAAATACTATGTGTTTGTATCGCGATGGATTCACTAAAGCCAATCCAAGATTCCTCCTTGATTCCAATACGACCGAAGACTTCAGTTTGTATATATCAAGCGCAATCGTCGAGAGCTTCTGCAAGACCATCCACCCATTCGCAACTCTTGCTCGTAGTTGATCACCGTAAGGATCTTCAGCGGGTATGCCGTATCTCTCATTTGCCCACACATGCGCGAACCTATGCCTATCAACCAATATCGCTGCCAAATGGCGTGGTATACGATTCAATAACCAAGTCAACGAGTACGTGTCGGGGCTCTCTGGTGGGCGCAGGAGTAGGTCATTCTGGGGAAAGGTTTGCCGTGCAACAGCTGGTACGATCGAAGCAGTCCAATCCTTTATAAGATTGCGAATCTTTTTGTTGACCAGGCGAAAGGCCAATAACTCGTCGACTCGGCATTGGCAAAGTATCAAGATGAGAACGTCGTCGGGTAGTTGGTCGACGCGTCTGTGGGAGGGGTTCTGTCTCGTTCGAGAACCGAAAGGGGACATCTCGTTCACCAAGAAGGTACCAACTGTATGATTCTCGATGTTGAATGTGAAGAAAGGAGGCTCCGAGGCTCCATAGCGGAATGAAGGATTACGGGGCGGTCGGCATCAACGCTAATGACACCCTGGCTATTTAGGCGACTGCGATTCTGAAAGTGTGCCCAAGTTCTAATATGGCAGTGACATTCGAGTTAGCATTTGTTGATCAATCATATACTTGATGAAATGATAAATGGAATAGTATTCAGCATTCTAAAGCCAGAGGCAGTTCAACGCTTATCATTTGGGGATCCGAGGAGAGGAACATCTAATTCTCCGTGGTTTAGCCTTGTTCTCAAATTCCAAGGGTAATCTCTCATTAAGTAACCATCCACCTCCGCGTTTCCATCTGTGAGCTAGATTTGTATCGTTCTTGACGAGGTCTCCGTTCCAATGAGTCTAGGTAACCTTCTATTCAGCATCCAAGACTGCCGTGATAGCGACTAGAAGGGACCTGCGGCAGCGACGACGCCGTGGTGGTATGTATGAACAGAAGAAGTTCGTACGAAGGGCTACCTTTAGGTAGGCATACGTAATACTTTCTTTGCTTTCGTTCTAGATCGTAAGGCTACGGCATCAAGCTGTTTTGTGGGCGAACCCGAGAGCATCCAGTCAAACTCGAGATCTGCAGCCACAGCGCCATCAATACAACACATTCGCTACGAGTTTTCCGGTGAGGATTTGAACCTTCCGTTTACGTACTTTCCATTACGATCCAGTCTTCAGCTTGCCGTCTCGTGGCACGGCATGCGCAGTCCGTACGACAGCGACGTTCAGCCGCTCTGCAGAAATCTCAGTCAAGCCCGGTTTTACAGTGCATAATGTCCGCACCTGTCGTGATGGATGGATAGCAAAAAGAACGACTGGATGACTGCGACATCAAGAAGCACTGGCGATGTTATTACGGATTCGAGGGCTACCAACTTTCCTCGGTAGTCATTGGCGAGTAACGAAGCCTCTTGCTGTCCGAGGTTCTGGGTGTCCACATGGATACCATTCAGACCACAACTAGAACTAGCGACGGAGGTTTACCACCGCACCCAGAGCTACTTTAAGACAAATTCGGCCTTTGTGGCGATGATCCACTATCAGCTGAATGCTCGTATTCGACCTTTTGACTGAGCCTCGTCCGCACAAAATGCTCTTATACTTTACTCCCCCGGACCGGAGGTCTGAGAAGGTTGGCTCTACAACTAACAACTCCTGATAATGGATCACATACTGTTACATACCGCGTTATTTGCTTTTGCTTGCAAAGGACTCGCAAATGCTATCATTCCGCGAGAACCCCAGATTACTCCGGCGCCAGTTCTTGTCAGACAAAATGATGCTCGATTTATAGGGTATATGAGTGTTAGTGGAACTTGTCAGTAGTCTTCGATAGCTTTCTTCGTCATTGCAACCACTTATTCTTTCATTAGGGACCGCCGACTCATGCAGCAGCGGCTTGACTTGGTATCAGTCCGGAGATTGGGCGCAGTGCTGTGCGACGACTCTTGCCTCGTGTTTAGCTCCTACAGCATGTGTCAGTGGGACTCAGATCTATCCATGGTCGGGAAGCTCAACGACTATAGCATGGTACTGCCTCTCATGGAGCGCTACAAAACATAACTAACATGACAAAGCACGGCGAACTACAACAACCCACAATGGTCTGTTTGCAACACAGTGTTCATCTTCGAGAATACTGCAGATTCAAATCCACACACTGACATTGTTTGCGGAGAATCCGCGGTCAATTGGTCTTATTACAGACAAATTCCGAGTCCAGCAACAAGTAAGACCAAACATACATCCTATGCTCTTGAGAACGCAAGCTAACCTTGTCATTCAGCATCGTCTCCATCCAGTGCCACTCCTGAAAGCATTGTTACTACTGCAACCAACACCTCAACGCCCACAGCCTCCCCACCTAAGAAAAAATCTAAAGCTTGGATCGCTGGCGCAGCCGTCGGAGGTGCTGCCGGCCTTGCCATCATCGCAACTCTCCTCTTCTTCCTCCTTAGTAAAAAGAAGAATCCTACCCCGCCTCCACAGCCACCCGCTCCTCAGCCCATGACAGAGGCCAGTCCACCAATGGCCCCCTACCAAGGACAAGCCACGTCTCCACAATTCGGTCAGCAGAACCAATTCCACCAGCAAGGTTACCAGCAAGGCTACCAGCAAGGCTACGTGCCTGGA
Source organism: Hysterium pulicare CBS 123377 (assembly GCA_000467715.1). NCBI lineage: Eukaryota > Fungi > Ascomycota > Dothideomycetes > Hysteriales > Hysteriaceae > Hysterium > Hysterium pulicare. Next base: position 37,497 of record AJFK01000502.1, read on the forward strand.
GCATCTCCTCCAATGAGTCCAACACCACAATACGCACAATACGCTGCACCTGGAGCTCCTCCGGGACATCATGAAATGCCAACGGGCTATGCTGGTGCTACGCCGGAGAAGACGCCTACTGTGCAATATCAACACGTTGAACCTCCAGCGCCACTGCCTTTGACTGCCGAGTTGTCTGGTGAGCAGCATAGGTAGCCAAGGTTAGCGGAAAGGAGTGAGGAAAGGAGAGCGCTACGTAAAAGATCTAGTTTAACATCAGATTGGGAGGTGACGCTTAGAGCGTGTTATATCTAGCTGGATTAATGGGATACGTCCTCGCATGTTCTCTTCAAGATCTTCTTAACATTTCATTCGAAGTCGAAAATTACGTTATACTATAGTATAGACGTAGCTTCCAAAAAAGCATATGATCTAGGTCTAAATGTATTTTCCGCCTCGATCACAAGCATTCATAGAATGATACTAAGGTTTCCAGACAACAACGAGGTATTTAATATTCCATCGTCAGATCCTCCATAAGAATTACTTTCGAGAAGGCTGGTAAGGGGGTCACGTGTATGTAGCCGACGTCTGACGTGCTCCGACCTCGTATCAGGTAGACCCTAACAGCAACAGCGAACATCAACCTTGCCCTGCGATCCTTCATACATGACAGCTCACTCTATCAGCCACTTTTGAAGGATGCTAGATTCGTTGAACGGCAACCATTGGCTCAAGGCCATGCAAGCCTCTTGGCTAGCAAGGCCGACAGCGCAACCAGGCTGCCTTTAAGCCTTCCTCATCAATCGAACGCAGCCTTCCTTCAGGAATTGCTTCACGCTTGTTGCTCTTCATGCACATAGCTATCAAGCAAACGATCTTGTCTATCTGTTAATTTACGCCATGTCTTTTGGTTTTGCGGTGGGTGATATCATCGCCGCTGGGGAGCTCGCTCACAAGCTCTACCGAGATGTATACAAGGTTGCTAAAGCGGCTCCGGAAGACGTTAAATCTTTAAGAGTAGAACTCGGCCTATTGCCTAACTCCATCGATGAACTTAAGCACGAGTCGACAAGTCCTAATTCCACTCTAGCTATGGCAGGAGAAACCCGAATGAAGCTCGTCAACGAATTGATAGCTCAGATACAAGAGACACTAGCCAAACTACGAGCTTTTGTCGCCAAACACGAACCTCTCTGTAGCAAAAAACGTCCTACTATCAAGAAGGCTTTCGATAAGCTCAAGTATGTAAACGATGATTCGGCAATCAATCGGCTGCGGTCTAAAGTGAGTTCATCAACATCTGGCTGCAGAAGATACTGACGCGCATAGCTATCTTTCCACAGTGGCTTGTTAAATCTCTTGCTGACATCGGCTGGGAACTGCTCGCTTGACCGGATTCATACCCAGACCCGCCTTGTACTAGAAGATATGGCTCAGATCCGGGATACGCTGATAGCCTCCATGCCAAGAACACCAGCGTCGCAGCCTTCGGTTTCATCGACTGCTAAAAAGGATTCGTGGACGGAGATATCCCAACTTTTTTGGGCACAGGTTGATGTTACTACTACCTATTCTTCTTCACAACTATTTACAATTAAGGAGTATCTGAAGCTAGCAGAACGGTGGTTCCAAAGTGTACGCAGATGAGATTGAGCTCATTCAAATAATTTTTCTCTAACACGCAATTCTAGGCTCAATTTCATCTATATTGTCCTCGCTCAAGCTCAAACATCAAGGTTGCTCCTCAAGCGCATACTGATCTCCTCAAGGCAACCTGGATCGTTGTCGATGTTGTCGTAGGCAATCCTCGGTGTTCCTCTCTCAGCGGAGCCGAACACATGACAATAATGGATTTAGTAAAAGTATGCTTCCCAATTGGTTTGTTATAGTCAAGCTCACCAAAACCTAGAAAATCAAGGGTGAACTCGACCAAATTCGTCGATCTGGAGGTGTTTTTCCGGAACTCAATGAAATTAGATCATGCGACACCACAATCTGGCCGCAAGTTCAAGACTTGGAATTTGCGGCCTCTCCAGGTCTTGGCAATCCCTCCAGCGTCATTTCAAATTTCTGATTCACCTGTCATTTACCAAAGGCGAGCTCATTATCCATTTTGGTTTTCATTGTGCGCTGATTGACTCTGCAGAGTTGGCGATGTGGATTGCAACAATAACTCCACACGTCCCAATTGTGTAGTATCTATTGTACTTCATAAAGATAGAATTCAAGGCGCCGAAATCAAAGCAAGATGTGAGCATGGGGAAAATCTCAGTTTTTACCGAATTAACGACCAAAATTCTACCTGTAGGCCACATGGATCTAATTTAACTCGCAGTTATTTCTGTGAATTCAGCTAATATTACGAAGTGTTCACGAAGACAAATCCCTCGATGAGATCCAAACAAACAAATGCACCTGGAATCAGCATCATAGAGCAGCTTTGCCTCGAAATTACAATACATAATGGATCCCAATCTGTTACCACGTTCAAATTCCATGAACCTAAAGGTGAAAGTGAAGGTCAGTGTCACTTTTCTGCGATGTCGTATAGTGCTCATTACAAGACCTAATGATATTTTAGACGCCTTACTCTTTCAGATTCTCCTGCATGGTATCAGCCATTATCTCCAGGATGTTCAGGTTCTAACTCTCCAACCGTTACGTTTATATGACAATTTATGGAACTCTATCTTTGGGCTCTTCTCAGAGCATCTGGACTCCTCTCAGCCTGGCGAGTGTATCTCTGACTGGGAACAGTATGTCACTGCTCTCACCTGCGGCATCTAAAGGTTCCATCCGAACCTCTACTTGGACCCTTTGAGGATCCAAGGAAGAAGTTTCCACTATCTAATCGAATCGAGCAAATATCTGACGTGTCTTCGGTCTCCGATGTCGGACCTTGCAGGCTACGTACACTACCTCTTACGTTCTGCAGACCTAGGATGTGCCCTAAATACTCTTTTGGACAACGGAATGCACAGTGCCTCGTTGGCTAACGTTATCGCGTGCTATGTGCGACTTTATATTCAGGGTCAAGTCGATGACACAAATGGGCCCAATATGACGCGAACGTTTTGGAATAATAACTGGAGAATAGAAGACTGGGCTTCTGCAAGCTCTACAAGAGGACGAACGATATTTTGACAGACTATGCTTGGAACATGCATTGGTGTACTACAGTTCTGAATGGGAAGACCGATCTTGCCATGCGCTATGGCTGCTCCACCAAACGTTCACCTGTAATGCTGTGCGTTTCTCAGAAAGCGCTTTTCGGGACCCTTTATCTAAAAGCGAAGGCAAATTCGAGCCTACAGCGGATACTTTAGTTTCGTTGGGACGCGAGATTGAGGCTTTGGAACTCTTGCTTTCAAACTACATGCCACGGCCCTGCGACCCACTTCCACGATCAGAATGCAAAACATGCGGTCCTGAGAACCTATCAGTGTACTCATGAGGCACTCCTGGGATCTGAAAATAAATCAAGGATATGGCTTCGAGATGGCACTTCACCTGTTCCATTTAATTTGTCGCGAACAGTAGGCAAAGTATTTGCTTCGCCGACCGTTCACCCACACGATAAGTTATTAGAGCAAGGGTTACGCGCCAAAATCTCCGTATCCCGAATTCCGACATAGGTTGATGCAAGCAGAATAGTTATGAAGTGGCAAGCTGCCTTAATCGCACTACGAACACATCGGCCTCTATAAACAAAGAATATCCCCTTCCGCAACGCCGCTGACCGTCCTGATTCTTGAGAATACAATCAGTAGTACAATAAACCCATTCCAAACCGCCGCACACGTCTCAGTCCTCATCAATACCCATAAGCTATGAATGGCGAATTCGTAAAATACTTCCATTCCGTAACTTTCTCCACATAAGTCTGATCATCAGCACACATCCCTCCACCAGACTTTCCAATATGGGGGCAATGGACATCCGGTCGGAATTTCACCATAATCTCATGCAGACTCCTGCACATCAACGTATTCATCCCCAGCTCCCAGCTCTGCCCAACTCGGATCTCGTTCAGTAGGAAGTTCATACAGTCGTCATTGCTCGTGTACTGCGTATTCGTGCCATTGCAGTACGCAGCATGCGACGCGCATGTGCTATTCGCGAGAGCTTTGGCAACATAGGCAAGCGCATCTGCCTCCGAAGTCGTGCCAATCAAAGGCTCCGTCGCATCAACGAGTGTCTGGAGCAAGAACCCAAACCACCGAAACGTAACATCGTACTGACTAATCTGGCCATTCGAGTCCCAAGTAATCCACGTATCGATCGTAACCGGCGCCTGTATACCGAAGTTCGTGAAATTAAACATGACGCTCGTAGTCGCCGACGCAACGTTCTGATTCGCGACAAACTGCACTATGTCGTAGGAGATGGGCTGTCCGATTATGCTGACGCCGTCGGTGGGGATGAAGAGTCCGAAAATGTATTCGGTGTTTAGCTCTCGGCCTTCGAAGTTCCGCGTGGCATCGACCCGGCCCAACACATCTTCCGTGAAGATTGTCGAGTTGATGGATTCAGTTTGCTTGACGTTGGCGGGATAGAGGAAGTTGTCGTAGAATTTTGTTTGGAGTTTCCAGAGTTGGTCGAAGGTGTAGTCGGGAACTGTCGCTGCGCGGCGAGAAGCTAGTAGCCAATATTAGTATTTTGATTGTCTTTGATGGAGACATGGCTTACCTTGGGCATATCGTGGTTTTACCAAGGCCTCTGCGATGCAGATAGAGGATAGAAAGAGAGAGAATCGCCGGAAGAGAAGCATGATGGATGTAGGTATGAAAAATCAAGGAATATATGAAAAGTTCCAGAAATATATGCAAGGTTCAAGGAAAGACAGCCCTTTCACGGAGAACAAAGTGAAGGAAATATAAAATCCTGGTTGAATGTATCACAGTCTCCAATGACATAGGACTTTGCGCTAGAAGCAGCGAGTCATTTAGGGCGAGTTGATGGAAATCTTGCACCACGTGGGAAAATATCCTGGCACTTTCACCACCATAAAAGGTGCTACAGAGACCATTTTAAAGGAACCCGAGTATTCAGGTACCCGACATCCTTCCCGGAGTTCGCTGAGGTGAGAGTATGATCGTGTAAGGATCTTATTCGTGGGGGCCGCCAAAAATAGGCTACTCGGCAAACTGCAAGGCTGTTGAGCATCGTACTAGAAGGATTTCGATAGACTCGAATGGTCCGGGAAGGGAAACTCAATATGCAGGCGTGTGGTCATTTTCGAATCCCAAAGGGAGCCGCTTAAGCATCTGCAACACATCTCCAAGTGAGAGGAGTGGAAGGATGGATAGGTAGGGAAGGTGGTTCAATCACGTGCCCGTACTTGGCCACTAACTAATGCGAGTTCTCCTGAACGCCAACAGTCCGTGATGGTCAGACCGTGCTGATTGCGTACTGTCCGAACAATGGTGCCCAGGGCGTCGATCTCTTCCTGCTACTGTGCATAAAGGGGTTAAACGTGCGAGGAAATTAGAAATTTAGCGAACTTTCGATATCAGAAGGTCTAATGCCTTCTTGACACCTTCAACCAGCTCGACCAATGATTGATTCAGGGAATATGACACCTGCCTTCTGCGTGTGCGCTTTCTCTTATCAAGTGGCACACCCATTTATTTGTGGCAAAATCGTTTGTATCAGCTGCCAAAGTAGTTCGTTCGTTCATGGCTGGCAGCGTAACCGAGAACTCCGTACGGTGCGACGAATGCGTCAACAACGATTTCGATGAATAACCGTGAGAGAATAGGAGTCGCTTTGTACCTTCAGGGTATTTAACCAGCCCGTGGGGTTGTAAGATGATTGAGAGCAGAGAACGGACGTGCAGAACATCCTTTGGGCGACATAACGGGGAGGCGGCGAAGATAATCCTCTCGGACTCCTCTTCCTGCGAGCGGCAACACCGATGGGTGTTTCAAGATCCTTCCTGAGCTCATGGTGAGTCTAGGGTTGAATGGTGCCAGGTTATATTTCGTTCATCGTCGTGCGTAGTCCGGGTCAATATCTCGCGTTTCCTGTTGCTCACTCCGTGTGTGGCGAGTTTCGCGACGAGCGCGAAAAATGTTGCAAGCAGTTCGATAGCAGGAAGTTCTGGGTAACCGTTCTGTTAAATATACTAACAAATACTTCCCAGTTTCAGTGTTCCACGCTAAATACAATCGGTCGGCGTTGTTGCTTTTACAGTTCTTGTCATTGCTTTCTCATTGGGTGTGCGAGGTATGCCGATGATGATGGCCTCGGTGTTTTTCCCACAGCAGAAAGTCAACCCGCATCACTTCTCCAAACAACCTATACTCTCCGTTGCACAATTTGAGCATCATGGTTCACAGTCATTCATTTACAGAATTAGTTCTACATGCAAGGACTATTTGATGATTTGCAGATATTCGATCTCTTAGACACGATCCGGTAACCTCAGTATATTAAGCTCCAAGGACTTGTACCCGGTGCGTTGTAAATGCGGAGAACTATTTGCAGTGCTTTCCAAGCAGCACAAAAAGCTATCACCGAATCACTGGCCTTAAAATCTACTCTACTCGGAAAGGTGAGCGGAGACTGGTTCTGAGAAACGAATTACTTCATGAGGACCCTTAGCCCAGTTCCCATAGCATGGGTGAAAGTCTTGCGACGCCTTCGAACACACCTTGGATAATCGAAGAAAAATGAGCATTCACACCGTAATCTTTTATATCGACTCCTGAGCTCGTTGTCCAGGAGAAGTCGCTACAATAGCAACGATACCTACGAAATCGGCCAAATGGTTGTCCCGTCAAAGCCCGGAAGCTCGAGGCTCTCGGCCTTTCGCTCTCGCGAAAAGCCATATGAGCGACGAGAAACTGGGGTTACTGAGGCTCAAACACCAAGCTCGTTTACTCGTTCTGCAATACGAAGCTGAGTCGGCCCGTACTACGGACAGCGCTAAAACCAATTTGGACAACTTCAACTACTCCACGACGCATGCACAAAGGACCGAGTTTGCAAGCCATGATATGAAGGTAAGAGGGGCTGAAGCATTCTTTTCTTGAACTTCGCTCTCGGAGAGATGGGTAGCCCGATTTCCTGGTTGACTGGAATATTCCAACCCGTGAATTGCAAGTATAAAAGATAGGGTTGGCACTTGGTAAATGAGTATCTCATTTTTCCACCGCTTCCAAAACTCTACTCTGAATGGTCAATCCATGCATTCTTTTTATGTATTGCTAGAAAATATCTCCAATTGATCACTCTCAACATTCGCCTCAGATCCGGACACAGGGTTAAACATGGCAGCGGAGAAGCTCATTGTTGTGCTCGGTATCACCGGAAATCAGGTGGGTAGCTCGTTCATTGGCATTCTTACTTTCTTGATATTGACTCTTCTAAGGGTGGTTCCGTCGCAGAGGTGTTCCTCAAGCTGCCCGGCTGGCGAGTACGCGGAATATCAAGAGACCTCGCGAAAGAAGCCAGCACATCTTGGGCCAAACAGGGAGTCGAAATGGTCTACGGAGATCTTGAAGATGCGGAATCACTTAAAGCGACCTTCTCAGGTGCTACCGCGATATTCGGCGTTACGGACTTCTGGCAGCATATGAGAGATCCCGCAAACCATGCCCTAGCGGCCAAGGCTGGACGTTCCATCAATGAAATCTGCTACGATTGCGAGGTCCAACAAGGCAAAAACATTGTTGATGCAGCGGTGACCGTAGCTGGACTACAAAGATTAGTCTTGAGCACGTTGAGTAACAGTAAGAGCTGGAGCAAAGGGGAAATCAAGTTCAATCTCCATTTTGATGCTAAAGCTGCAGCTGTGGAATATCTAAAGGACACTTATCCGAGCTTAGATGAGAAGACTAGCTTGGTTCAAGCTGCGTCGTTCATGGAAAACTATCGGAGGATGGTGCGGAAGGTAAGTCAAGTTTTGGATGGGTTCAGTAAACTTCGTCTTCCCAGCTAATTCTAATTAGGTTGAGGATGGCAATTACATGATTGGCACCACCATGCTAGCAGAAACTCGCGTCCCATTCATTCACCCTCGATCTGATATGGGTAATTCATCTTGTCGTCCCCGTCTTTGCCGCTCCTAATAAGTTGCTTTTAGGTCATTTCGTGAGAGCTCTCGTTGAAAGCTCTCCGAGCAAGAACCTCGCCGGTCAAAGCGATTCGCTAAGCTGGACACAGTTTTGCCAGCTTTTCACGAAGCTCTCGGGATTCCAAATAACCTATCGCCAATTCGCCGTGGACGAACTCGAGAAGTTCAATCCTGGCGCTGGGAAAGAGCTCGGTGATATGTTCACTTACATCGAGAAGTATGGATACTACGGAGGAGATCCGAGCGTGGTTTATCCAGACCAGGTAAGCAGGAAGTCATTCATGTAGGGATTTTTTGGAAGGCTGACTGGTTTATTTTTTGGTGTAGCTTGATGTCGACATTCCCATGACCAGCTATGAAGCGTTCCTAAAAGCCGATCTTCCATCTTTTCTCGAGACCTTGTCGTAGAGAGCGGAGCTGAACAGATAATGAAATGAAATAGGCGAATATTTGTACATTCTTTACTTTAGTATTCTTGAAATATTATTCTTCAATGCGGCATGTGCATATCAGATGGGTTAGTATTTTAGCTAGCTATCTTGGCGATGCGCATAGTCAACGCAACGGAATTTCCCCAGAACAGCTTACTCTTACTTCCCTTCATACGGTGGTGGCATGTCTCCTCCCTTCCCACCCTTCCCATCTGTCAATGAATTTCTTGTCGGTAAGCTTACCATACTATTCTCATGGCTCCCCAAAACCGTCTTTGTCGATTCCGCACGACCACCCCGAATAGTACTACTTGTAACAGTATTGAACCTATTCTGCCACTCAATAATAATCGGCTCAATCTCCACCACCCACTCATTCGGTAGACAATACTTGACGGTCTCGTCATCCAAACTCAGGAAATACTGTCCTGCAGCCCAAGGATTCAACGCCAAGTGAGCGATACATTTCTCTGGCAACTGGCTCAAAACTCCCTCCAGCTGGTCATACTTCCCATCTAGTTCCCAGCTCGCATCACCGTTCGGCCAGAGTACGAACCAGGACTCTCCGGCACCTAAAGCTACGTGGGCTGGATTTTTGCGTTCAGAGTCCTTAGATCTAGAGTCGAGCATGTTTTTCAGGGACACGGGTATGTGTGGCGAGTAGTAGAGACCGTCGCCCCGAGTTGGGCTGCAAGCGACAAATGTGCGGCGCGGGCCAATGGCTACGTGAGTGCCATGGTATATCGGGGGCGGTTTGAACCAGGCCATCAGATCCGGGTGAGAGTTTTTGAAGTCTTGAGGAGGAGTTAGCCTTGTTCACTCTTCATCGAATGCTCGGAGATACGCACCATAAATACAGCTAAACTTTCCACCCTCAGTCACATACATAGCGAAATACTCCAACGAAGTCGGCCCAAGTGCGATGCTAGCAGGTCGTTGTAGCTTGCCTTTGGTATCATGCGGGGTCTCGAAGAGATGTTTGTTGAACGTTTCCCGAGTATTTAATCTTGGCATTTCCGCTATTAGAATCCAATCATTCAACGAAATGGTCACGGATGTGCTCTGCAGATACTCACACCTTACTCTTTCCTCCGCAGAAAAAATAATAGGAATGATTCGGCCCAAAGACAAAGTACACTTCGGGCATCTTCTTCTCTTTCTTGCTGAATATACGTTTTAGAGCCTTGGCAAACCGGTTTTCGTCCGTTAAAGTCATATCATGAGGGTTGGTATTTCGGGTTGAGGCATTGAACTAGGATGGGAAGGTCACGATAGCAAAAGGATTTATATATTAGTCTGCTAGCAAGGCTGAAATACCAAGGCATCAGTGTCGGAAATGTGGTGGTCCTGTCCTGCATGGCGTTTCCGGTAAGAGGTAGGATGGCTGCGCCACTTTCACCCCGCCTCCTCCACACACCTTCGAAAAGCATAGGAAGCCGCCCTCTGCCGTTCCCCAATTTAGCAAAACTTCCACTCGTTAAAGGCTGCTGAATGACCAGTTGAACGTCTGGGAATGCTCTTATCATTGACAGCTCCAGCGCGGCTATGCCGCAATGCTCTTCGACAATTCAGGGTCTCCAAGAACCCTCAGTCCGCCCGCGATCCAACAAGAGCTTCTCTAGATGCTCTGAAGTGTAAGAATTGCTGGACCATACAGTTGCCAGACGTGGCGAGCCCCTTCTTGGTCATGGGCTTCTCGCGATTTCGCTGTAAGGTACTATGCCAGCAGTGCACGCCCAATTAGCTCTCGCCTGAAACCTTTGAGTCGAATCGTAGGATTCTATTGCGATCCTCGAGGCAACGACATCTACAGTGAAGTAAAGCCGAGGACGTATATTCGAATTCGAGGGCCAACTACGCCCGCAACCAGGGAGGCCGATGGAACTTTGGTTGTTGCAGAGAGACGCTTGCAAGAACACGACGTCCTCGATTCCCCTCTGGAGCAGAGGGATATGTGCGCATCACATGGCAGCTTCTTGCTTCTTCATGTTGGGCTCTGCAGTTACACATGGCAATCGAACACGGAAGGAAGGCAAGAGTCTCTCATTTTGAGAGCTATCGATGAGCCTGGGTCAGCGTTTGAACGGGTTGGTATATATGACGTGAGTGAAGTTTCGATTTCGGGGGCTTTACTCAACGGTCACGAGCGGGAGGTTACCATAATCTAGAACACCTAATACAGCAGTGTTGCTAATTAAATTGAGTGAAAAGGGCCCATCCGACTATCGCTGTAGCCTTTGACCATTCTATAGTCGAAGAGCTCCCCTTCGCATTCCTCCATCGTAATTGGAACTTCGTAGCTTAAGTGAAGGAGCTGAGAGTATGTTAGAAGGCGCCAAATAAGAAGAAAAGGAAGCAATTGCTACAACTCACCCTAGACAAAAGCGTTCCGTGGACGTAGCCATGCTTCTGTGGCGTAAAGTAATGCGAGGGTGAAGATAGTGGATGACGGCCAGTCGAATTCCGCGTAACCTGGACAAGTAGCATCTTCAAGTTTTGCTTGATGCTCCATACATCCAGAAGTGTTTCTAGGGCCTTGCCCCAGCTCCAGTCAAGGAAGTCAAGTTTAAGGGTTATATAGGGCGTAAGCTGTAACGTTTCTTCGCCGATGATTTCCGTAATGTTATAGATTCGTCCCGTAGCATAGCAGGCTGGCGGTGGCTGCGGAATCACAAGAGGCTTCTTGCGCAGGACATCAATAGCCTCTGTATAGGTTTGCCGATTTGCAAGTAGTATGCCCGGTGTTTGAAGCTGAAAATGTGGCCTTGGTAACCGGCATCGCGGTTGGTGTGGACGGAGCTTTCTATGTTCTTCTTCGCACTTGGCCTCTTTGATCTGAAGCATTTCGAATGTATTGCTGAGATTCGGCCAGTCGAGTGTGTAATAGTATATGTCGTTCCTGATCTCTAGCGGAAGTGCTAGAAACGGCGAAGATCGCCTCTTCTTTTTGTTCTTCTTACGGGGCTTCCGTTGATGGAATGGGTCAATCATCGCCATCAGGGAGAGACTAGCGGGAGATTATGTTAAAAAGGTACTTGTGAGGGAGAGCGGATTGTCTGCGGCTTGATTGCGAGAATAAGCTCGCGCTACGCCGCAATAAGCACATTCACGTGACTGCATTTTTATGGCCACTTTCCCATCCCTCAACATCAACAGTTCTGGGCTAGGTATCAACCTCGTAACGACTCTTCTTGGCTGGGCGCGTACACGACTGAGCTTGGAATTGTGATTCTAGAGGGGTATCTAGCCCTCAACCGATGTTGAGACTATTGTTCGCAAGACTTGTGTTGTTGACTCTGTCGAAAAGGGGAAGCTAGAATTTATATAGTTGACACTCATTATAATTTCAATCTACCACCTTGTTGAAATCAACCTATGGTAAATCTGTCTTCATCTCTACCTAAACAAAGAAACGACGTCATATCTGAACAACGAAATCGGGATAGTGGTATGGGGGCAATGGGATGGTTTTAAGAAGATAGTCTAAATGGTTGTACGACGTTTGAGTTGGATAGTCCGGATCTTACTAAAAATAGAGAATAAATCTCAGATACTTGAATTAATTAACCTTAAATATGCTATCGCCACTAGATATTACCGGAGCGAGTTGTTCGTTATACTCGACCAAGACGGCGCCTGCGTGGACATGTAGGCTGGCCCACAACGAAATTTATATTAACAATATGACTCGGACTCCTGTCCTTGATATCAGAATGATATGGGTAGTGGTAGTTCTTGCGGATGGAGAATAGACACTCTAAGCAACCTTCACTCCGTTAGTTGCAATGTCTTAAATTCCGATCCGTATAATCACATGGGGCCTGTCCGTTACTTACTAAGGTTGTGGCCATCTAATTTGGGCCTTCCCTGCCGTACTGCGCTGAATTTACAACAGACTAGTGAGCCATATCAGCTAAAGCGGTCTTATCCGCCTCGAGCTGCTTGAGATGACTCCACTTTCAGTCGTCAGGCCATCGAGCAAGCCCCGCTGGCGGTTCTGGCCAGTTCTTCAATACCTCGCATTGTCCAAAATAATCGCATGCACATTGTTGCGGCGGTGGACAACTACAGAAATCCAGTCAGGATCCGATACGATCTCCCGTTAAGATGTTGCCGCGGAGTAGACATAGAATTGCCAACTTACTGAATACCGTCCCCCGTCATCGTCCACGCCCACAACTTCTCCAGCACCCTCCCGCTAACATCGTCCTCCAGCTCCGTATTCACCAACCACCTTCTTATCCTCACATAGTTATCTAATGGTCTTCTCCAGATGGCCTCCCTCGTAACCGCAAACTGCGCGCAACATTGACTCGCGATTGTCCTCGGCAATTCTTCTCCCGGAAACAGCTCCCCCCAGTTCTCTGAGATCGCAATTTCTGCATCTTCTCTATGTACACCTGGACCCCACACCACAGCATCGTGCGTGATAGGACGGATCTCACCTGGGCAGGAGGGGTACCAGTCACAGCGGAGAGGAATGTAGCCGGCGCGTCGGAGGGCAGAGAGACGGAGTGACTTTATAAGAGTGACCAGGTCACCTTCTTGATGCCAGCTTTCTCGGTGGCCATGGACGAATATCAAATACGGTGGCAAGTGCGGATAGTTGTTTATGATGAAAGTCAGATAGACCATAGCTTCGTGACCTTTATTCATGGGAATTGCAAGGTGTGGATCTTGAAAAGAGTTGGGAAGATCGGGTCTGTATGGGTGAATGGTCCAGCTGGTGGGTGTTAGTGAGTACATGGTGTTTGAATTGAGTGTGCAGTACCTGTCTTTGAGCTCCTCCGTCCAAGAAATGTCTGTGGTTGACATTGCCGCAGCTATTATAGCTCCATTGGTGGAGTTTAGATAGTGTTTGTTCAATGGAGAGGGCGCGGGAGTAGCCAATGGCTTTGTCCCTTCGTGTCCCTGCTTTTTAGGCGTTTTCGGAGGTCTATAGTTTGAACTGAGCTGCGGGATGCGCACATGCTCGGTTTTGGGGTCATTGCTGTTTCTCCGAGTATGAAGAAGGAGAAGGGTGAGCAGAAAAGCTGCTGGGATGAGCACAAGTCTGAATCTCCCAAGTGCCGAGGTGTGATGAAACAAGATCATGAAGGAAACTGGGATCAATTGAATAGGAGTTTCATATCCTCCTCACCACCAGAGATGCGATACCTATCTAGATAGAGAGATCGTGAGACCCAAGGGAGAAAAATATCAGGAATGAGCGAGTACATGTACGAACTCCGCATTTCAAGCAAGGGAAAATGACCTTTTAAAAGACACAACTCCACGCGGCACAGCACTAGTTGACGCCATGTTCCACCAACAGCCCAAAAAAAGGGATTCGCAAGACTGTACCGTTTTCGCACCGAATCTATCGAGAGGCGTCGGCCGGTCGTGAAGGCTGGCTGAAAACTTGCCCCAAGCGAGCTGCCTGGCCAACCCATCGGGACTTCTACTGTCAGATCATCCACACTAGAAGTCGGAGCAAAAAGCTTGACTCCGTTTTGAAGGACTGCGCACAAGATACCACTGATGAAGGCCCTGCCTGCAGAGATACGCAAGAGCCTGCGATGTGAAGGAGACTCCGCGTAATCGGAATGCTGGAGCGTCATCGGCAGAGCGTTCCATTTTTCTGTCCGAGATGATGCCGAGACGCGCACTACCCATAGCTCGAGGTTTCGAAAAGGGGGAAACGCTTGGGGATGAGAAAGATTGTTATCAATGGCCCATTCTGGACTGTTGAAGTTGCTCGTGAAAGCGAGTGGTAAGTACGCATGGAGAATGTTTAATATTTTGGCGCCGGCTAATACAGATTTCACCATCCCACATACGTACATGTACTGTACCCATCCATCTACCACAACACCCCCTCGCTGCAGATTGCTAACATTCCAGTGCAGATAAGCACCTCAACGGATTATATGAGCAATGTGAGAGCGATACCAATATCGAAATTTTGACCATATATTTCGATCCTGCTGACTACAATCTCCTTCAAATCCATTTCCATATCCAGCCTCTTTCCATACCGTCCTCCTTAGGCGCCTACTTAGTCCAACCCTCTCGGCCTTTACGCTTCTTCTGAGAAACTACTTTATTGTCCGGCTTCTCCTCTCTATCCTCAATCTTATGGAAAACCTCGTCGTCTTGGGGAAACCCAGCAAGATCTTTATCTTCGATACTGTACTCTCCATACCGATGGAAATCCGTGACTTTGATCTTCCAGCCCATGCGTCATCTCTCTCACACACACGTACATTCGAAACTTCAAGTCTGGAAAGGTGTAAGCAAACCCGTTCGATCTCATCGAAGAACCACTCGTCGTAGTAGACTGTGAGTCGGGTTGGCAACGCCAAGTTGAGGATCCGAAGCTTCGTAAATGCCGCAATTTGCGAACATACTGCCTCGAAAGACCGTTCATAAAGTGCAGTATATCAGCATGATAAGGTTGTATACATTACTCATGAAGTAAGACCTTTGTACTTGCTTTCCATACTTACATGAAGGAGGGTTGACAAATGGCAAATCGGTTGAATCGTGAAGTCGAGATTCCTTGATGAAGGAGATCGGGTAGTTAGTATAGCTCATCATCACTGTTTTCTGCTGATACTTGCTCATAGAACTAGAATATTGCAACGAAGATCAGGGGTATGCGGCAATGCCAACTTTGGGTTTGTACTGGACAGGGACTTGGAGATTGCATCGCAAGACAAAGTCAAACCTACTTCTCTTCATCACTCTTGTTAATAATGATGATCATCGTTATTATCTTAGAGCCTCACTCCCACGGCGCGGAGTTTTTGAGCCTTTCTTCACCAACACGACCCTTCGGCATTCCACTCCTCAACCAAATCCAAACCCAAAGACATGGTGGTTGGATGCTTCAGTAATGTTATAGATCGGTTCACCGAAACCGCAAGACATGCATGATAGTTTGGTCCGTATTTAGCCAGCGAGCCACCAAAACATTGAACAAAGGTAGATCTATCTTGGAACCGCCAAAGCGCAAATCCGCATATCCGGGCTGTCATAGCTATTTTGGCCACCAACTCAGAAGTAGGTATGTGTATAGAAAACCGTTTGAATGTGAGGAGAACGAGATTTAAGTACCTATGCGAAGGAGTGCCCGCTGAGTCATTAACAAGCTCAGTCAGCAAAATGAAAGGGTCACGTGTATCTCATATTCTAAGCCACAACCTGGATATCTCGCAAGCTGCATCTTGATCCTTCATGCCTGGTGCATGACCATCTCACACCTTGAACTCAGGTCCCAGTCCACAGTAAGCACCGGGCCTAACAACACAGCCCTACGCCACTTCCCTCTTACTTCTTCTCGACATGTCATATCATCTTCATATCGAATCTACCTTTCTAATCCCTCTCCTATTTTCTTGCGGAGGGGGCGGGACGAGTGGTGGAGGTGGAGGAGGAAGCAGCAGCGGCGGAGGATGTTAAGGATTTTGGGTTTCGAGAATGGATAATCAGGTTCTTAGTAGTACGATGGTTTTGTTATATTATTAATAGATTCCTAATCTTTATGCATCGGATCAGAGCCCGTATAGAAACAGGAATATTCGTTCCTTCATTACCGTATGCAACTCGGAAAACCGTGATCAAAACAATACTTTTCGATGGCTCACTAGCAACGCCTCAATTCTTCATCCGCCCCACGATCCTCCTTCCAATCCCGTGCTTCCCAAATTCGAGCTCAATCTCCTGAAACCCGATCCCATGCCAAGCGGCACGCTCGACTTCCTCCTAATCATCCCTCTCCTCGCCGGTCCCATACTGGAAGCCGTAGCCCTACGTTGCGGAATAGGATGCTGCTGCTCGAACGGAAATTCTTCTTCGTCCTCCGTGTCGATAGCGGCGCTGGACATAGTATTGGTATGACTAAGTAATCCACCAAGCGAGCCGTATTCGGATTCGGATGTACCTGCTTCGGTGTTGTCCACCTCGTTTGGTTTTACACCGTCTTCTTCTTCCTCTTGTGGTGTTTCTAGAATAGAGTCAGCGTCTGAGTCTGGGTCTTCGCCGAAACCTTTTCCTTCGACGAGATACAGTGTCGGAATCGTGGCAAGGAGCGATATGGCAGCTAGAATCCAGAATGGTGCGATGATATAGCCATGCTTAACGCCCATAGTAAATACTCCCCCTCCAATAATAGGACCAGCAGCACGACCAATTGCAGACACGCTGGTCGCAATACCATTCAGCGTCCCCAGAGTTCTCAGACTACTAGCGCTATTGGTGATTAAGATGGTGGAGGTGGGGAAGGCGAATGTGCCTGCGAAGCCTCGGATGATCATCAAGGCGAGCATTCCGATTTGGCGGTGAAGACGGGTGCGGAGGAGAGCTGTAAATGGGGTTGCGATGAAGACGCCGGTGTAGACGAAAAAGGATATTCGGAGGCAGCGGAGGACGCCGAGGCGGTTTGCTATTGGCGGGAAGAGGAAGAATTGGAAGAACATGCAGCAGGCGCCTAGGATTGAGAAGAGGAGGCCTATCTGACTGGAATCTTTATTAATGTTAGCGCGGGACTATTTCTACTGATGTTTGGCTGGATTCGTGAGGATAAGAGAATTCGTAGGTCCTCCTGACCATTATACCTCCTCTCCGAATCTAATCATAAGTGAATACGACTAGCTAGAGTAGAAGCTTTTGCAATGGAAAAAACAGTCGAAGGCTAGTCGCAGCGCGCAAGATAGCTCGGTATACGGCAACAACCTCGATGTAGACAGATATGCGCATCATCAACAACCACGAGTTCTTCCGCTCACTATTTTTGATAGGTACGGAACTTGAACTTACTAAAGCCAAAGCCACCGGCGAACTTGAATGGAAGTGAGACATCCGGACTGTCTAAATCTTGTTGCGGATGATGCATGAAGACTGGAAGAAGCTGAAAAAAGTCGTTAGTAAGATCCACAAATATGTCATGGTGAACGTACTTGATCATATGCAATAGAAAACAGAGCCAAAAGTGTATATACAAGAAGGTTGAAAACGACCTGTTTTGTCATAAGGTCTTTGAAGCGAACTTCCTCTTCAATCTCTGGGGTTTTCGCATCCTGTGCTGGAGAAGACTCCTCATCGTCGACGGATTTACGATGTCGTGCTTGTTGCGATGAATTAAGTAGAGGCTCTCGCTCTAGAATACGGTACTTGTTTGATTTGCCGGTCACCCTTTTCCACGTGCTTCTCACCAGAGTCGTGAGTTTGCGGCCGACTATGAGGCCAATATCGCGTTCATCCTTCTTGGTCTCGAGAGATTCCTGTGCGAGAGTTTAATACGTGTCCAATAAGCATCCAGAGTGATTGGATGGGTTAAGAAAATAGCTTACTTTCAAGAAAAGCCATCCAGTCGTAATCCCTATAGTGAAAATAGCAGCGGCAACTATGTTTGGCAACACATAAGGGTATTTCTCAAGAAATTTGTCTCCCCGGGGTTTACTTGGATCTGTATGGAGGGGATTCGATAGAGCGCCGCCTATGGTCTAAATTACAGAAATCAGCGGTCTATATCTTCGTGACAGAGGCTGTAAATTTACCGGGCCGAGGACGGAGCCAATCGTGTAAACTAGAGGCATTACACTGAAGGCGCGCGGCTGCAATTCCTTTGAAGAAGTGAGTAAGCATTCGACACTTGAGGGACTATGTCATTTCCTAACCTTCCAGGGACACAACTCCGCGACCGTCGTCCTCAAAATGCCCACATTGCCATTCCCTAAGCCTTGAAAAGCTCTAGCTGTAATAGCCATTGGCAAAGACGTCGAGAACCCCCAAACAAGCATCATAACCATAGTATTGGTGAGTCCAAGTAAGATAACGATCTTCCGACCGAATCGATCGGAGGCATAGCCCCAAGGTATTCCGGTCATGCATTGGCAGACTGAGAAGATGGACGAGGTTAGGCCAGCCCAGCGAGCAATGTCATTTTCGGGGACACCGAAGCTCTCGATCATTTCAGGGAGGTAGGGGAAGACGGACGTGTTCGCGATGGGCTCTGCGAAGCGGCATATTGCTGTCGAGGATTGGTGGTTAGCAATGGTAAAATGGCGGTATGCGGGGGAAATGCCTACATAATATCACCAGCTGTTTCACTGGGAGGCGGCGCTGTGTCATGACGCCTTTTCTTGGCCGTCCGGATGCATTCTACACCAGAGTAATGGTGTAGATATGAGAAGAGGCGGGTAGAAGAGGGGCCTGAGTCAATTGAAGATGTGAAGCACGACACCAAAACGAATTGGCTTCGCCCCACCGTCATGGCTGACGGCACTAGCTGTAGTCATGCGCCCTGCAGCGGCATTCCCGCTGAACTCCATCCGCACTCTTCGCCATGGAACAAACATAAGAGAATTGGCGTGGTACAGATGACGATGATGGCAGCCTCGAAACCAACACGATAACTAAGCTTAGTGCTAAGCGGCTTTCATCCGGGCGAACGACTCCAAGAAGAAGCTGTCATTTTGCTTTTTCGCTTGCTTTTCTGATATCTGTATCTTGTCTTCGAGATAATGGGAATCTTCTTTCCGAAACTACTTCTGAAGTCTCTAGACGGTTCAACTATGGGCCATACAAGGCCTATCTCACACCATGCGTTTCTACACCCCAACAAAGCTTTACGCAACTATGTCCAATACCCAACTAATTCTCCGGGTTTCGCGACCGGGACACCTGAGGTACATCTTGGCTGCAGTCCAATTGCCAGGATACCAGATCGACCTAGATTAGCCGGACGACTGGGTTGATTGATGAACATCAATCTATTCGGCGTCAAACCCCCTGATTGGAATCTCAATTTGATATAGGTCAACACTATTCTAATTGCAAAAAGCGTTAATCGCGTCCCACTCACGCGTGCTAGTTAAATGCCACTAATGAATTTTCCATACTTGGTTTTTGGCTACTCAAATACCTTGTTTGAACACCCCTCCATTATGATTGGCGTCCAAGGTTGATATAGTCTCTACCTCCAATTTCCAAGGGAGCCTAGTTTGTCTTGATACTCCAGCAAACTTCTTATCTCCTCTACCTTTGTCGTACTTCGTTACGAGCATCTTGAGCAATGCCACCATGAAAAGCTTCCCGATTCTCATCGCCCTAGTGGCATGCTTCCATATCGCTCTAGCACACTGTACTTTCCCCTCCTACCTATTCGCACAATCCGAAACTAACAATCCCCAGACCGCTGGACCTCCCTCATCATCAATGGAGCGAAATCCGCCGACTACTTCTACGTCCGCGAACCCAGCAACTACAACCTCCCTATCACAGACGTAACCTCAAACGACATCCGCTGCAACGCCGGCGGCCTCTCCAGCGGCTCCATGTACTCCACCCACACAGCCACCATAACCGCCGGCGACGAAATCGGCTTCGCACTCGATCAGACGATCTACCACCTCGGCCCCATCCTCGTCTACATGTCCAAAGCACCGGAGAACCGTACGGCGGAGCTATATGACGGGAGTGGTGAGTGGTTTAAAATTGCGGAGGTAGGGCCAAATTTTGAGGCGGGGAGGATCAAATGGCCGACTGCGGTGACGGAGTTCATGTTTAGGATTCCGAAGAGTGTGCCTGAGGGTGAGTATTTGTTGAGGGTGGAGCATATTGCAATACATCAAGCGGACTCTGTCAATGGAGCACAGTTCTATATCAGCTGTGCGAATTTGAATGTGGTCGGAGGGGGAAATGGAAACCCAGGTCCATTGGTCAGGTTTCCAGGCGCTTATTCGTCGACGGATCCTGGGATTAAATTTAATGTGAGTTTATCAAGGCTTTCAGTTCGCCTTTGTGGCAGTCGAAAAATGCCAGATATATATGGAGTCTCTGCGAACATGGCTAATCTTCTTGCTTGAAATAGCCTTACTATCCCATTCCAACAAGCTATGCGATGCCAGGCCCTACTGTGTGGAACGGATAGAGCTGGAAAGGACGCAATACAGCGAGACTCCAAACAAAATCTCGAGTCAGGCATTAGCATCGCCTCACCCTCGATCCACCGAGACCCATAGAAGCCCTGAGATGCCGCATGTCTCCACCATGAAGCTTGCCTATGAGAAGGAAGTCCTCTTTCCCCGCGACACCGGAGACTCAGGAGCAGAGCTTCACGGAAGTAGTAGCTTTTTCTCACTTTACACAGTCCTTGGAGATGAGGTCAGCAGATTTGCTTCTGAAAGAGAGACCGCTTGGAACGGCTAGATGAAAGAGACGCCACTTGGATATGATGAGAGGGCCACAAGTTACGAGGAAGATGGTATAGCAGTCCTCTGCTCGGATGGCCCAAAAGTATAGAGTCTCCTAGTATACAAACTGTGGAATTCCATCTAAGTGTGGAATAAACGGGTGCGGGTGCTGCTTGGAACGCTAAGCCCTTTGTATATAAGACCTGCACAGGCTTTACATACCCAATCACTTTCTACATATGGTTGATGACGGCAACTAGCTTTAATCATTTCACCGAGCCCAAATAGCCTCTGTATAGTCCTAGCACCGGAGTTGATAGGAGTAAACAGAGCCAGCTATTACGCCTTTCCACTTTATCAAAGCATATAGGCTTCCAAGGTCAGAAAAACAGCCATTATGTGCACGGCCCTGTCAAGAGTCTACGAGCAACTTACGAATAAAGGCACTTGAACTTTGAATGTTTCCAAGAAGGAACTTTTCAAAGCACACAGTCATCACCCACACTTATCTCTCACTTAAATTCCTCAATCTGCTCCATACACCACCCCCAAAACTCCTTCGCCCTCCCACTCCCACCCTCCTCTCCCTTCAAAGCCCCCACCAAATCCCCCCTCGGCGCCGGATGCTTCCTCCCCCAAGGAACGACATAGCCCCCCTGATCACCCACTCCCAACTCCCCACTCAACCCCGCCCAGAGCTCCGTATAAGCGCCCATTTTCGACGGATAGAGAAGCGGGTAGCTCATATAGAACATCCACGTCGCATTCCTCAATAAGTTAGATTTCAGATTCCCCGGATTCTGCGTTATGGAGAGAATTCCGGCCTCGGAGAGGTTATAATGGGCCGCAAATTCAGATGCTAGGAACCAATTCCCTGTTTTGGAGTTTACGTAGTTCTGGATTTGGGAGGCGGGCGGGGATGTGATGTCTTTCATTTCGAATCCGCCTTTTGGGGCGCTTAGGTCGACGGTTTGGGAACTCGTCCAGATGATGCGCACGGAGCCTGGTTTCGTGTCTGCAGCTAAGGCTGTGGATTTTAGAGTTGGTAGGAGGAGGGTTGCGAGGAGCAGGGAGCCGAGACAGTTCACCCCGAGCTGGAGTTCGTGGCCTTGGGCTGAGGTACTGCCTGGAGATGGTTGAGAGACACCCGCGTTCAGCCAGAGGACGTTGAGGTTCTGCTCTTTTGCGCAGAAGGATTCGGCGAAAGGTTTTATGGTGCGGAGATTTGAGAGCTCGAGGACTAAGCCTAAGATTTCACCGGAGGATCCTTCGGCTGAAGCTGATGAAGTAGGATTTGGAGTTGGAGGCGGACTTAATTTAATACGCTGGATCGAGGTGGTGAGGCTACTTTCAGAGCGTCCCGTTATGTAGACCTTGCCGCCCGCGTGGTAGAGGATAATAGCGAGTTCGAGACCTACACCTGATGTGCCGCCTGTGATTAGGAAGACTTTGTCTTTTTGGCTCGAGATGTTCTTCTCGGTCAGAGATGGCGTAGGAGGGAAGAGTTGGGAGTATGTAGTGCCCATTCTGAATACCGAAGGAGCGCTCACAGGTTTCTGGTGGATCGGAGATGCAGAGAATATCTCAATATGGTACTGGAGATCTTATGTTCGTGGAGGCCTGATTCCCAAAGAAGAACTATTCTTGGTTATTTCATAGTCAAATTTGTGACACGTACTTAAAAAGCTTGTGTTAGAGAGTAGGAAATTTCTCCACAGTCAGGGCGGTCAATGAAAAGATGAATGCTATTCAGATCTTACTAATGACAGTAGTAAGCGCCAAACCCTTTGAAGCTTGCGATGGGAGGTCTTCTGGTTCTACTATGTCGGCTTTTAACTTCTATTTGCAGAAGTTTTCTTGGTGTTGGAGTTAGAAAGAGACTTCCGGTATCAAGAAAGCTAAGCCAGGATGTAAATGCTAATTGTATGTTTAATCTACGGTCCTCGGATTACGATTACATTAAGATACGCATGTAACCCACTTTCAAGACCCTTCTCGACTGAAAACAGCTGGATCCTATACCATCTGTCTCGGCATCTGAGGCCTCTCATCATACCCAGGCGCCGCATCCCTCGGCATCGACAAATCTCCCAACTGCACATCACTCCGACTTCCGAACTCATTTCCATACGCATTATTAGCCATCGGCCCTCCTCTCCCATTCCCATGATCCTGTGCCGTGTACTCTTCAAACCCCTGTCCAGCATCCCTCCGTCTATCCCATACTCTCTTCTTAACCCTTGTTTTGAGGAACAATGCTCCAGCAACCACAATCGCGACGATAGCGACAAGAATACCATATGGGATGTTCAGGTGACTTGCGTACGCGAAACTAAAGCCTAAGAACCCATTCCCGGCGCCGAGAACTAGGATGACGGGACCGGCGAATCGATGGATCTTACCTAGAATTGTGGGACGTTGGTATTTTTGGTATTGGCGGTGGTGGAAGAAGCCGAGGGAGAATTGAACAAGGCAGGCGAGGATAACTACGAGGCCGATGATTTGGTGGCCGGAGGTCGGGGTTTTGGACTATGTAGCATAGCTTGTTAGAATCAAGCCAATCTATTCGAGGAAAGAGAGGGGGAAAGAGAGGAGGAGAGTGGGTTGTCGACGGTAAAAACTTACATGGTTATACATCCTCCCCAAGTACAATCCCAATCCAACGCCAATGATACCGATAATAGTTGCAACTCCCTGCATCCAAGCATGCCATTTCACCTTCTCCAGGACTCTCAAGAATATCACACCCGCGGGAAACAAGACAACGAATGCTCCACACATTGCCAATGCGTGCACTGGACCTGTCCAATCCCTGTCTGATTTCTTACTAATGAGATCCGCATTGTGCATCGTCCACGCCTGCGGAACCGTCACACCGTCTGCATCATCAACTGTCGCTTTCGTCATGTCCATTTCAAAGACGCCATACTCTTCGTGCCGACGAATACCTGTGGATAGGGAGCTGGAGCGGAGAGTAAAATCATCTGGTCCAATGGCAAATATCCAGCGTTGATGCGCATTATTGAAATCGAGCTTTCCTTTTCTGGAGCTCGTAAAACCAGCCAAATTCTTGCAGTGCCCATTGACGATGAACAGATCCGTGTTGTTGACTTTAACAATCCCGTTTGTTATATCGGTGCCATTGACTAGGGAACAGTCGAGCTGTGAGTCGTAGCTGGGTTCGACTTCATCCGAGGATGTGCGAGGAGAGAGGGTTACGCCTGTTTTGAGAGAAATACTGTTAGCTTCGATCGAGTGATCACTATTGAATCTTGAAAGCAACGAAGAGACCGCATCACCTTTCCCATCTTGACTTGCATATACGATCAACATCACTGAACCAGCCATCTCCTCTCCTGTCCCAATCGCAACCCAAGAACGCGAGGTGGGAGCCTCAATGTGGAAGAATAGGTCGCCATTCGATTTGACAACTGTGATAGCAAAGGTCAAGTTCCAAGTGTTGGCTGAATATACAAAAGCAGACGAGACGGTCGCATTATCATCTCTTCTCGAGAGCGTCGTTGTTTGTGGTTCGAATGATGAAGCCAGAGCTGGGACAGATGTTAGTCAACCGAAATATTCCCCACATTCATCGCTCCAGGGTTAAAACGCACTAGCCGCAACCGTAGATAGCACCAACAACACGACCTGAAGACCGAACATAGTTGTGAAGGTTGGAATACAAGAGCATATGAAGCTCAACAAGAGGAGTGCCACGCGCGGTAGCTATATACAAGCTTCTAAGGGTAAGCTGCACCAGCACCTTCGCCAACAGTGCACAAAGCTCAGCCCGCGAGCTGCGTGTTCTAGCCAATCAAGTCTAACGCGATTGTAAGCATGACTTTGCATAGCAAGTGCTATTTCAACGCCTTATTATCATATGGAGGGATACCGTGAAAGCTCCTTCCATACCTTCCGTCAAGTCTGCGTCGTACCTGATAATAGTGGTTCAGGCTGTAAAATCAGCTTGGAAGCAACCGAGACGTCATATTACAATAATGGTGATGCTGTCGTTGATTCTCTCAGCTCGTGCTACATCTGAGTCAATACCGCAGGTACAATAGGTGGGTCTCGCGAGCTATGACTAAGTCCGAACGGACAACATTGCGTAGCTATGGTGAGAGTAAACGTGTTGGCGAACCTTTGGTATGATTTGGCAATTAGCAGACGGCGAGCAGCCTCGAATATGATCTGCCATGTGAGCGAACTTGAATCGACAAATGACTGCTAAATCAGAATAGTCCCATTGACCAGGGACAGAACATGAAGGAGAATCGCATTGGTTGATTGAGGGGTTGGTCTTAAGTAAAACTTCGTTTATTTTGTTGCTGGTGCTATAAAACCTCTCTCGTCGTCTGCATGTCTCGACTGCCGCCCCCGATCTATGAAGCTAGCATAGTCCCTAGCCAAGGCCTCACGCTGCTAAATGCCTTATGAGCCAAGAGGCATGGAAAACACCGACCCGGAGCTTGAGGTGATATAAAGCAGATTCTTGTCCTTGTCTGTCCTCCCGAATTTACAAGCAGTAGAACTAGCAGCGGAACCGAGCGTGCTGGACTTCCCTTCCGGAGTGACCTTGACTATCTTTCCAGAGGCTGCAATGTATTGTGTGCCATCGGCAGCAACCGCAAGGTCATCGGCAATTTGATTCGTCCAAATTGTTGTCGGAGCACCTGTCGACTTGCCAGTCGCGTCCACGGGTATCTTGTAGTATGAGTTTTTGAAGATATTCGTGTAGTAGATGAAGCCATTTGAGTAAGCCATTCCATCAATGCCTAGTGGAATCGGAGCGCTCGACGGTGGTTCCATAGTCGCGTCGTGAGTCGCAGCGCTGTATTCACCCGTTGCCATGTTCACTCGGTATATCTGTCCTTTACCGCCGTCGGCAACCAGAATGGTTTCGTTGTTGAGTGTACTAATGCCATTGAACATTGTTGCTTCGGGAATCATCTTGAGGACAGATTGTGTGGGAGGTGACGCGGTCATGTCAATCTTGAATATACCATACGAGCCAGCCGTGTTACGCCCTCCAGAATATTTGCCACCAACGACTGCGTAGATGTCTGTCCCAACCTCGGTGATGCCAGATGTAGATGTTACGCCTGTAAGGGAGAAAAGCTTGCTACCGGTCTTAGCTACCGGGTCCACGGTCCATACGTCTCCTGTATCCATTCGCGTGACAAGTAGCTGTCCATTTGGACGAACTGCGAGATTTTCCCATGCAGCGCTGCCGGACTTGAAGACGGTTGTCGCTGATGCTTGACGAGGAACGACCACGGCCGATGCCAGCGATATACTGGCAGCTAGAGGTAATAGAAAATGCATTTTTTCAGTGGAAAGAGTTGTACGTCTGGGAGAAGTCGCAAAGAAAGTGGCTTTAGTCAAGTGATAAAGGTGAGAGCCCAGAAAAGAGGTTTTCAGCCATTGAAAAAGGCGTTCATCTACTGATGCATATTGTCTTCCTCCATCATCCGGGTAGATGAGTGCCAAAGAATGTTCATTTTGACATATTAGAGTCGGGAAAGCGCCTCAGATGCCTAAATAGCATATTGAATTCTGGAAGCCAGGCGATATCATTTGTTTCTAGGAACACCCTATCCCCGATATTAAGGAGAGGGGAAAGCTTGGCTATGAAGCAGAACTGCCGAAAGGCGCACTTAGAGCCTTCAACATAAACGATCAGGATCTGTTGTGTAGAATAAACATTTCCATCTGAAGACAGTTAATGAGCTTCTGGTTGCTTTTTAGGTGCAAATACCCTACGATAAGGTTAGGTGTGTGTCTTGAAGTCTAGCAGCCCAGAAGCGACGTGTTTGTTTCGCCGCGGGAGATCGACCGTGCCTTTCCCGATTAGTGCCTTCCCTCATTGCGATTTAGATTGTGCCTTTTCCTATTATCTTCCTCCCTGCGTAGTCTAAACGGGTTTCCCCAACGTTGCTAGTCATGCTACAGACTGCTTTCAGAAACGTAGCGCGGCTAAGTGCTCTGGAAATACGAAGGCAGGCTATAAAGCCGATGTCGAGTGAGATATTTACATGTTAAAAATAGCAACCTCTGTAGTCTTCCATATGCAAGTCCAATTATTCCTCCACGAAAAGAAAAAAACTATGAGCTATCACCAGCAAAACAAATCGCGACCTAACTCTTCTCCAACTTAAACGATGATGTCTAGGTATGCCAGTAAGTCATTTTGCTCAGCTTCATTGAGTGGGTGGTGAGAGGTGCAAAACTTATTGCAAATGCTCTCTGGTTGGATTGTTGAGGCAGAGCACCGAAACGATGAATGCTTTATCTACATGACTTGCTGGAATTGATAGACATGTTGGACAATGATTGAATGTCGAGAATCAATGGCCTCAATGAGGCCGAGATCTTTGGCGCACGTAAGGTGATAAACGAAGCGATAGTGATCTATCTCAAACAGATTTGGGAAAGGGACACGGAGAGGAAAGCCACAGTTGAAAGTGGTCCGATTCCGGAAAGATGGTACAACGTCAGACATCGAAGGGAAGGTCGACATTCCCTCTCCAGGGTGAGAGCGACTCAATATATTATGTAAGAATTCGGACCCGAGTAAAGAAGTTGCAAACCCGGTCAGACAAGATTGGGACATTACAGGACCCGTAATGGCCCTAGAGCTTGTACAGAGGATTACAGGATACTGGCTGCATAGCATGAAGACTACCAGGAAAATCCATCTCATCGCGTGAACGACGGAAAGCTGCGCCACAATCTGAAGGTAAGGCGCATCTCAAGATGTTACCTTGACCCGGAATGTGTGGCTGCCTAAATCCTTCTTCTATTGCGGTCTGCGGTGTCGAAACTCCTCTGCAAGTCGAGCAGGAGCGAGAACCGAGAAACGAGGATCACTTTCAGATTCTTGCCAAAGGTTGCACGTCTCACCTCTCTTCACCGAAGTGCTCTTGACAGGGATCTTGCCTGCTATAATGCGATTGAAGAGAGACAGTACAGCTTCGATAATCTCTTCAGCATCTGAGGCTCTGGTGCTGTGACCACATGCAAGTTTCAGCGGTCTGGGGAGGAGCTGCCAGTCATCATTCCCGAACTTAGGGTTAGCGATCTGCTGACCCAGATCATAAGCACTCTTTTCATCCTCGTCGTTTTTGTGTCGAACAAAATTGAGGAGCTTGCCAAGAGATGACATGTAATCAATCCAATTCCCTTCTTTTGGAAAGATGATCGGCATTGACTCTGCCCCGCGATTATAGAATGAATCTCCGATATAAAGCCATTTTTCACTGTCATCGTACCAGGCAAGCTCATCTGGGGTGTGGCCTGGTGTGTGGATGATAGTGATGTCGTCTAACGTGTTGCTTCGCCATGTTGGAAACGAGAAGTCTTTTGCCCACTGCGTGACTTCGTATTTCGGAACAGGAATGTCAAGAAACTTGCACAACGAATGAGTCGGTAGGTGATTCTTGATGAAGGAGCGATCGTGTGCAGAAGCAATAATTGTTGCAGATTCATTATCTGCCGGGGGGTGAGATGGTAAGATTATGGGGCGAAGACTAGAGGCTGGGGGTCCTGCAAAAGTCTTGGAAGAGAATTGTTCAATACCACCAATATGATCATAATGACAATGTGTACATATGACCAGGTATTCCCGTTCAGGTTTTCCATCATGCCCAATTTGGTTTAAGCATTTACCGCTGTTTGCTTCGACTGGAATGGTCTCCAGGTATTGGCGGAGATGCTTTATCTCTACACCCTCATCTCGAGGTGAGTTGCAACCTGTGTCGGAGAGGATCAATACGGGATGTTTAGAGTGTAGTTTCGCATAGATATACGGATGCTCTCCGAAACTGTCGTCCTCAATGATTAGGAATGTTGTTGAGTTTAGGCGCCTTGTGCGAAACGACGTCGTCGGGACAAGGTTGGACATGCCTTTTTGAAACGAAACAGCCACTTTTCAAAGGAGAGTACAAGACGCGAGAGCGTGCCGTTTCCAGTTTCCTGTCGCCCGTTCGGCGAGTAAGCCTATCGGACTTAAGCAAGATGTAAATAGCGAAGGGGGGGAGTCCGAAGGAATGACCGTGATGGCCCTGAAGTCGATCCTCGTGGCCCCGAACTCGGTTTCAATTTTGGATGCACAAGAATAGATGCACGTGGCAGACCACAGTAAGATCAGAAGTAACGCTCGGTTGATACTCAAATGGCAGGGTACCTTGGTGCCTAGCAGGAACACGAGTGGTTTCGTGCGTAACGCGTATTGAAGTAATTGGGATTCCCGAACCAGGCAAGCTCTTCGAGATGCGCTCAAGTGCCGATCCACAATATCGGTTCAGCTCAGTTCTGATCTCCCAGATGAGCATAAGCTTTAAGGCTGTACTCTTGGAGAAATCCTTTGGCGCAATGCACGGCTAGATACGGTACGGAGGGGATCCTGTCGGACGTCAGCATGTATTGATTAGGGTTGGCATATGGATTTGTGCACGCTTCTCGAAAATGTCGGCTGACTTTGCGCTGAGCAGTGAGATGTATAGACATGGGACGTCTTAAGAAATCCGTATATCGGGGGCAAGGCTAAGATATTTTAGGGAAGGCGGATGAGGTCATCCAACAACCATGCCGTGTTTGGACTACCCGACATCGCTCTAAACTCCTCCTTTTCTCCATCTTCACGACAAACCTTGCCAATTCACCTCACAACTCAGTCAGTCTCAGCGCTCTTGCTCGTGCATCGCATTGCTTCGCTATTACTACTGTTCTTGATTCTGCATGCTCACCGGCCCGTTGGCGCCGCTCTCCTTGCAGCTTTGGCCTGCACTTCGTTCCCACGTCCCTCCAAAGCCAACATAGCACACTGTAGAATCAGATTAGTGTCAGTGCGAATCCAATAAGGACACAAGACTTTTCTATCACGTCTTGGCTATGTTTTCTGTACATCACACCAACAGTCCTGGCTCGACCTTCGTGTCAGATTCCTGCGACCTTTTAGGCCTCCATAGAGCTTCCAATCAACGCCTTAAGTCACGCCTCTGAAATCTGCATAGGACTGCACAAATAGTACTGTCATCTTGGCATGACTTCTCAATCCAGGTTGATGGTATGGTAGGGCAGAGTTTTTACCCGACCCAAGCGCGCTCGCCTTTTTGGCATTCACATCTTCTCGAATTAGCGATGCAACCCAAGGGACCTCTGTATCCCAAGCCCTATGGAACGTTGGACGAAGTCCTATCCATGCTCTTTTACTCTTCCCTCGTACACTTTCATGCATGGAATGATCTCGTCTGTGCTTAAGATCCCAATACCAAGGCTCAATGCATTCTCAGATTCCAGTCTTTGGAGCTGCGGCTAAGAAGGACCAAAAGCAATTTCCACACCTATTCCTTCGAAACTTTCCCGGTCGTGCACTTCTGATACGATGCGATCCGCTCTGTCCGTACCGTAAACTCCAAGCAGCGGTATTCCCGGACATTTCAGGACCACTATTCAGCACTACTTCGCCACTTCCTTTGTCATGCAAGCCACGCTTCTGCAAACGAGCCGTATTCACTGTGATCAGAATGCCTATCCCATTCCTGGTCGCTTCTTTCAGCGCCAGCCTCTAACATGGCCCAAGCTACCCCTGCCATTGCGGCGTCTGCGCTGACCATCTTCCTCTTTTGTTGCCTATTGTGGTGTAAGACACTTATTTCTCTATAACGAAAGAACAGTCATTGCGGAGTGGACTAAGCTTTACGAACGCTCTCAGACCAGATGGCTGAGACTATCCTGAGCCTCAGCAGTTCATTATATATACTTCGCATACCATCGACTACCTGCCTCCATCAATTCAACATTCTTTCGCTTTCCTTCCAGTACTAACAAAATACAAAATGGGTTTCCATATTCACTCGTTGAAAGCACTGCTTATTCTTCTTACTTCTACTTCCTTTGTTCATGGCCGCTCGTTGCCACGCAAAGATCATTCATTTACTCCTAGGCAAGCATCGCCTGGCTTCCAGTGCTCTTATCCCAGCGGCTGGACAAATTGCAATGACGAGAACAACCGAGACTGTTGGGTGAAAGACCCCAGCGGCAAGAAGTACGATGTCAATACAGATTGTAAGTCTACCGATACGTTGACCTTGTAATGAAGATCGACTGACTATAACACCAGATGAAAGTGATTGGCCAACTGGTACCGAGCGGACTGTATGCTATTTCCTACATCCACGATCATCGCTGTCCCTGCGTACCAGCGCGCTTTTTAATAGTACTCCGCAAAGAAACTCTGCTAACGATGACTAGTTCAATATTGAACTCACCGAGAAAGATGTACGGATTAAATCATGAACATGATCTTCATAAATTCGAATGCTGATAGCAATAGATCTCTCCTGATGGAGTTTCAAAACCAAAAGCTAAAGTCGCAAATGATAATTACCCCGGTCCGCTCATTGAAGCGTGCTGGGGAGATACGATCACCGTGAACGTCAAAAACTCCCTTCCTGATAATGGGACCACGTAAGTACAAGCAGTGCCTATGAAACAACGGTTTTTTCGTGTGCTTTTCAAAACATCAACTGACCTCATTTCAGCATCCACTGGCATGGAATCCGACAGCTGCATTCTGGTGAAATGGACGGAGTCAACGGTTCGTACCAGCATTCGTCCTTATTTGCTTTCTGCTCATTGTGTTTAGGAGTTACGCAATGTCCTACTGCACCGGGTGATACCTTTACATACAAGTTCAAGTTGACTCAATATGGACATACATGGTACCATAGGTCCGTGATTACACCCGAAACTGGTGTTTTGAAGCTGACAAGTAGTCTTTAAAGCCATTATTCTTTGCAGTACGCGGACGGAGTAGCTGGTAAGCTCATTGCTCTCCATGCTTGCTGGTTTGGTACTGTGACTGACCATTCTAGGTCCTCTTCTTATCCACGGCCCGACCAGCCCAAACGCAAATTGGGATGAAGAATGGAGCCCTCTTATGATAACTGATTGGCTGCACGAGAGTGCATTTCATGAAATGCATCATGAGTTAACCGCAGGACCGCCTACCTTCGACAGCATTCTCTTAGATGGCCAGGGTATGCACATCTGATCAAGTGCTGGTGTTTAATTAGCTAATATTTGCAGGGACTTTCCCGTGCCAAACATCGGATGGGTGTGTGACGGGCTCAACCTTCAACAGGACGTTTGAAGCCGGTAAAAGGTACCTTATTAGACTCATCAATGCCTCCGCCGGAACCCATTTCACTTTTTCAATTGACAACCACAACATGACTGTAATCTCGAATGACTTAGTACCGATCAAGCCTTACACTGTCACTCAGCTCAGCATAGGCATTGGACAACGTTACAGTATCATAGTTGAGGCAAATCCGGTAAATCCGACAAGTGATGGGAATTACTGGATTCGTACCGAACCCAGTTGCGGCAGCAACATCGTTGGTGCTCCCAATCAGAACAGTCAGAGAACCGGCATTATCAGATACAACTCCAACAGTACTGCACAGCCGAACTCCACACGACACGATTTTACTCCGAATTGCGACGATGAATCACAACATAACATTCTTGAGCCGGTACTTTCCTGGACCGTCGATAAGCCCGCAAACAATATTACAAAGAACACCTATGAGGTCGGGGTTAGTGCAGAAAAATTCCACGGCTTTCAACGCTGGGATATTGGAGGCACGCCAATGTGGCTGAACTGGTCAGATCCCACAATCCTCGATCTCGGCAATACGACTTTCAACCCCGAGTATGACGTTGTAGATTGTATGTCACCACCCGCTGCGATGAGCAACTTCGCTATGCTAACTTCTTCATAGATAATTATACTCAGGGCTACGTCTACATGGTAATAGCCGCAGATACCACTGCAGCCCTTCGTGTCACCCATCCTATCCATTTGCACGGTCACGACTTCGCCATCGTTGGACAGTCAACCTCACCATATGATGCCACCAACAGTCCCGGGACCTTCAAGTTCGACAACCCTCCTCGACGTGACGTAGCCATGCTACCTGGTGGCGGCTATCTCGCGATTGCTTTCCGGCCTGATAATCCAGGCATCTGGCTTCTACACTGTCACATCGCATTCCATGCCTCGAGTGGCCTTGCACTGCAGATTCTGGAAAGACAAGGCGAGATTGCTGGAACAATTGGCCCTCTGGATCAGCAAAAGCAAGGATGCAGTAATTGGAATTCGTGGGAGGCTGCGCATCCTACCGTATGGAACCCATCCGAAATGCAGGAAGATTCCGGTATTTGAACACAATCATTTGAGATTTTCTTTACTATTTCTTTACCCCTCATATCATGCATTGGGTTTGGGTTGAATTCGGTTTGGAATGGAGGATCGGAGTTTTGGGATAGGCCATTTCTTTTCCTCCGTCGCAACGCATAATTCTTTGATTTGGAGCATTGCATCATTTCTTTTGGCTATCTCTCGTCTACGGCATCGCATCATTTCTTGGCTATCTTTCGTCTAAAGCATCGCGTCATTTCTCTTTGGCTATTTCAGATATAGAAGGATTGGAGTACATATATGGAGTTTATACCACTCAATATTCATTTTATTGCTGCAGCATGAACCACTTCTAGTTCTTCGGCTTCTTTGCTCGACTCTTGTGTTATATTATCTTTTAGCTATCATTGCCTTCCTTCCAGCATTCTTTCTAATGGCTCTCCTCTTCTCTCCTTCTTTCAAAGCTTTCGAGTATTCGTCTGTTAAAGCAGTTATGATGTTACCATCAAAGCGCTTCTACCGTAGTAGCATTGCCTCATCATATCAATATTGATAAAGCACCATCGATCACCTCGCAGAGTCGTAAGTGAAACCATCTTATAGAGAAACCTAAATCCTCGTTGAAACATTTCGGCATGATCACTCCGACCGGTGGTGCCTCGGCAATTCTTTTGCTCCCCATGAAGCCTGTTCCTGTCACCAGAATCCATGACCCGGTAGAGCATCACGGCATTTAGCCATCCCCAAGCCGAAACCTATAAACACGTTACGGTACGCAAGGTCCCGCCATTATCGTCGCAAACCTGGATTCCACACCCTAAGTGCGCCGAAGAACAACCTTTTCTGGACCTCACTCTTCACACATGTGCAGAAGAAAAGAAGGAATGCTCAATTGAGCTGATGTGCTTTTTATTTATATTTGACCTCAAATGAGATATGTACAAGAAGAGGTAGATTTTTATGATGTTTTCCACCCCCGACAACGCCATATGGCTGTTTATATGGGCTGACGATTACAAGAAATACCGTGTTCAGAAAGCCTCCCCTCCAAAAAAACCACCGTATCCTTGAATACCATCAACAAAAGAAAGAAAGTATCTAGACATAGATATAACAAAACGGCCCCGCAAGCGTATTACTCGCACTCCGAATCGTAATCGGCGCCCCATTAACCCCCAAATCAATCAGATCATCCAACGTCGCATTGCGACTCGGTGGATTGTTGTTCAGTGTAATAGTCGCGCTGACCACATACTGCCTGTTCGCGATATCGAGATTCTGCCACGTCCACCACGTCCGATCGATCATGGCGTGGTGCAGGAAGAAGTAGGGGTCACCGGGCGAAGTGAACAAATCACCGCCTGGATCCCCGCCGTTGGTGAAATGCCCCGCGGTGTGCACGCCCAGATAGCCGGCGGGGAAATTGCCTTGCATGTTCGTTATGAACCAGTAGGGGTCTGTGTTGTTTTTAATGAGCGCTACGACGTCGCTGTCTTTGGTCCAGCCCTGGGATGCGGCGACGGAGATATCGCGGCGGAGACAGCGTGGGTTATAGCCCAAGCCATCTGGTCTTGGGTTCGCGGGGACGTCGGTGAGGACTGGGGAGACAGGGCCCAAGTTCACGCTCCAGCTCGTGAAGGGGCCGGAGGTTACGCAGCCGCCGCCGTTGCCGGGTGGGAGGCTAATTTCGCAGAGCGAGGCTGCAGGGATGCAGGTCGCGTTGTGTTTTTTGTAAGCTCCGTTTCCGGACATGCTGGTGTCGCTGCCATCGAAGACGGGAGAGCCGAGGGGGTTGCTGGCCCATTTCGGCCAATCGTAGTAGGGTTGGTAGCCGGTGTAGCCGCACTCGTTGCGGAGGGCTTGTTCGTAGGCCCAGGTGAAGTATCTGTGCCAGGCAAGGAAGTTTCCCTATTTCAATATCAGTCTCATTTTCCAGTTCAGATGTGCTGTGGACTCTACTTACGGTTCCGTGGATTGTCAAGGTTTGGTTTATGTGTACGGCAACGAAATCATCGTATCGATTCTTGACGCCGGCGGCCAATTGAGCGGGAGTCTTGCCAGTTTTCTTGGATATACATTGCACGGCTGCAATGTAGTTTTTTCTTTCTTGTGCTGACATATTTCCCCTGCGAAATAATGTTAGCTTCTCTAGTACCTCATGTACCATTTCGACTCACCATTCTTTCCTCTGGGCTGCATTTCTTGCAGTGCATTGCTTGTTCACGTAACCATTCTTCTGGTAGTACGCAGCGAGATTTACAAGACCAAGTGCAGCCAAAGCATCCGTCTGAAAAGATGGAGATGTAGAAGCTGATGCTGCTACCGCTTCGTTAGGAAGCGGACTCGCACCGGTTGCAGAAATGAGGAAAGGTGTCGCCGCCGCGACGAAACTTGAAAACTTCATTGCGACAACCGAGAAGTATCTTGACGAGGCTAACCTCACAAGTTAGAGGAGAGCAAGCAAAAAGAACCACAATGAACCCGAGACTCAAAAGAGCAGCCCAGGTTGCACAAAGCGGCACAGTGGCCGGGGTATATTGGCCCCAGTGAGATTACCCGCAGGGCAGGACGGTGTTTGAGCTGGTGAGTAGAGAATTTCCAGGTTGCAATCCAATATACTTATACAGGTGCTGTAGGATTCCACGTGGATATGGAGCGCGCATGGAGCCCATCGCGCGCAACGACACGCCATGCAGAAAGCCACAACATTTCCAATAGTCCGTTCCGGCAGTTGTATTTGGCGTAGTGAAGCTCTTCGCGAGGCACGTTGCCACTGTGATTTGAGAGATTTGACCGTAATAAGCGATGGGCTGAGCATGTTCTGGCATAGCCCATGAATTCTTTCGATCAGCGCGCTCGAAGGATTCGGATTCGGTCCTGTTCAAGAATTGCGTGGTCCTGGGATACAGGGTTAGTTTTATTGGAAATGTTGCAATAGGATACCAGTGCCGCGTTACCCCAGGGCTCACGGTTGCGGCTTGAAAGTACCATCCTGGATCGGCGTGCTTTCCCCCCCCAAGGGTGTTGTTGCAGGACCGACTAGCTGTAAACGAGTTGCATGGTCAGCCACTGTTCTGGAATGTCTTCGTTTGTTCTCGCCTTGCTCGACCTGGACTGAAAAGGGTCCAGGAGACGCAAAGACATGATTCAGAAATACCAAAACGGAGGCCCCTGGAGAGTCGTCTTTCTAGACGACAAGTTCGGAGACCATTTTGCGAAGCGCTGAGAAATTCAAGCCACTTCTATTGAAAACTCAAAACAAGATCTCAGGAGTGAGCAGCTCGCGGGGATCCAGGATCCAGATGTCAGACTATTGTTCTAGCCCTGTTGCAATGCATTGGTCTGTGGCGAAAATAGATTGCACAGTGGGATGGGTGTGAAGAGCAATCAAACTCTTGCGCAAGCTGGGACAGTGCCCCAGCGTCAGGAATCACTTGAGACGAGAACAGCTTTTCAGCAAGGCTCTGAGGCTGGTCTTGTACCTTCAGTTCAGCCATGCAATACGTGGGAACGTGGGAAAGACCTTGTTGGGTCCTTGTTTTGCGAGGAAACGAGAATCCCGAGTCCTGCAACCATGGGGGCCGAATTGACGCCGAATCACACGTTTTCGCGTGATGTTGACATGGCTAGGCAGGAAAGCCTCAAATATCTATCCCAGCAGACGGGAATAGGACCGAAAGGGGCACGAGCCGCGGTGTGCGGAAGGGCAACGTTCCCGACACCGGTGAGCCGTCGACGGGAGGCAGCTTGGCAGTGGAGTCGGGAAGCGTGCCGACGAAGCCTCTCCTAGCCACTTCTCGGTGTGGCGGATCAAAGGGAGGTGAGAAGAGGTGCCGACGGGCTCCTTTAGGACAAGTGAAAGGCCGATAGCCATCGCTGGAGTCTGGCCTTGACACATAGCAACGAGAAAGAGACTACTTTGTACCTTCGTACCGACGATTCATCAGGGAATAGGTGCTGACCAGTCATTCTTCGAAGGCGTTGGCTGCGGTGCAGTGGGGATGGAGTGACGTTAGGTTCGAAGGGACGCTGAGCCGAACGCTAAGCTGTGCTGTAGCGTAAGCGAGCCCACCTCTCCAAGTCCAATTCACCAGATTCTGCACAAGCCCGAAAGGACATCTCACCTCCGATTCAGCCTTCTCCACGTTGTCCGCCCCCTCTCATCACTCGCATACGGTGAACTTGCGTCCTCCCCACCAGTCCTTCCCTACATTTTTTCATGTGAAGCATTCCCAATCATATGTCTTCTCAGGCGAAATCCATATTGCCTAAATACTGCATCTGCACGTTACTGCACCCCTCGATTAGATGTCTACCATACAAATCATGGCAGGGCCAATAAGCTGACTTCGTCCTTTTTCATGTTACAGAAGGCTGGCCCTATCAATCATGCGAATAGCACAAGCGGTTTCGCCTACGTACTAGGTATGGGGCTCGCGTGTGTCCCTGACTCGACTCCCCACAAGAAACAGAAGCTTTCTGCTGGAACTTAAACAAGCTTTGAACAAGCATGAACGCTGCTCCGTGCCCAAAATTAACTTTCGATCCGATCCTGGCAACTACCTTCCTGAAACAACGGATATCTCTCTTTCTTATCTCACAGTTCAGCTTCAGCTCAAGCGAACCCGCGGAGTGCTGACGAGGCTCAGAACAAGCATACGAGAAGTCTGGCCATGATTTTACATTTCGGCCCGTTACAAACGCAAATGACGAAGTGGGTTCATGTCGACGGGCTCGGCAGGCTGACATGCTCTGCTCCTAGCCTTAACTGTAAAGTTCCACGAGGCGATGCGGATGGCGGCCGCCTCCTGTACAAGAGTCGAGACTGAGGGGCCATCTTTGGCGTGTTCTCTTCTACCGTGGCGTCAGGAACGAAGAATCACTCTTTTCCGTTACGGGTTTGACACCTACTAAAGTCTGATGGCTGGCTTTAGCCCAAACCTTGTTTGCAATCGACACAGCTTTGAAATGTCAGGCAAGAATATCACGCGAAGTTACTGTTGCGAATGTCCCCGGAACGTACCTTGTTTTCACACATCATAGCCCGCACCACGGCGATATGTGACTTAGTCCAGGCCGAATTGTCTTAATGGCCCATGGGTATATGGGATTTTACTTAGCACACTTCCACTTTCGTACCTAGGTATGCAAACCTGCACGTGCTAGCATGTTCTTTCCCGCCATCCACGAACCAAACGTTATGCACTTCATTTTTGAGATCTTCTTGTTGAGGCCCTCCTATTGCCAGTCACTCCTTGTTGTATTTAGGTCCCTGCTCCCCTCGTGGGTCTTCTTCATCGATTTTCTGCAGATCACGATCTGAGCTTGGGTCAACGCTGTTCGACATGCCAGACCGGACTTCAGGTACGCAAACAGCCTTCGAGAGGCAGGCAGCGCCTATGCCCTCCATGTCTCCGGACTACATCAACTATACAAACGCTCCCCAAATCCTATCGATAACTGGTACCTTCTATACTATCGCACTTATCGTAGTCCTACTGCGCGTCTATGTCCGGATTTTTATGCTCAAAATCTTTGGGCTGGATGACTATATCATGGTGTGGACAATGGTGAGTAGTCTTTTCATTCTTACAGATCTGAAATTGTGTTCAGAGGAAATCTCTCTCTGAGTTGTTTGGTGTATAATTTGCTTTGGTGGTCAAGGTTCCTTTAAGCTTGATCTTAGTAGTGCTTTCTTGAGCACAAAAAATGTATACGAAGGCACCCACTGACTTGTTAATAAGATCCTTACGAGCATCGTCTTTGGTTGCTTCGTCGGAGAAACGCGCGTTGGTGGAATGGGGAAGCATTTAATGGTCATAACGTCACACCCATACATGTACATGATGCTCAACAAGCTCATGTACGTCCATGCTCTTCTCATCATGGTAGCCGTGTCATCCGTCAAGATATCCATTGCGATATTCCTGACACGTCTTTCGACGAAACGGGCTTACAAAAGGACCATGTACGGTATCATTGGTAGGTTAAACCCTCAACCCCGCATTATCTCTCCCAAGACCTATATCGGACCTATTATTGACCGCGAATTTATGCGCAGCATTTTTGATGGCTTTCACACTAGCATGCGCATGTAGCCTGATATTTCAATGCATTCCGGTTGCAGCGGCTTGGGATAGCTCTCTGAGACCGCCTCCTTTCGGAAAGGGCAACGCGAAGTGTTACAATTTGAACATCTTTCGCGGTCTTGGCTTGATGAATAGCTGTACGTCATATTTCTCGTATTGTCATCTCCTCCTTTCTGCTCGTTGGAAGCTTTGATCTGGACCCTAAGACTAATAGTTTGCATAGCTGTGAACATTGCGACTGATGTCCTCTTTGCTACACTCCCTATTCCGCTGATTTGGCAACTCCAACTCAACAACCGTACCAAGGTCTCCCTTATCGCTGTTCTGTCCCTCGGCTACTTCGCCTCCGCTGCCGCGATCGTCAAAGCCATCTCTCAATGGAACGTTCTCTTTGACCCGGACTGGACAGTTCATGACAGCTTCAATGTCTGGAACTGGATCGAACTCACCATCGGAATTACCGCCGCCAGCTTACCCAGCTTAAAACCGCTATTCAAATGGCTCCTGGAATCAGCCTCAGCCCTTACAAGCGGGAGCCGGGGAAAGACGAACAGAACTGGTTACGGGATGGGGTATAAGCGCAATTCAAGCTTGGGATATCTCAAAGCGAAAGACGATACATCTGATAAGTCAATCGGTCTACAGTCACTTGAGAGTCGGACTGATGACTCGACACCGGGCGCCAGCTCCAAAGGCCCTTACGATGTGAGGGTGACGGGGAACACCGCACAACCCATGGGCAAGGACGTGGAAGATGCGAACTGGGAGATGGATCGAGCGAAGAAGAGCGACGACTCGATATTACCGCTTCAGAGGCCCGGGCATGGGCCTGGGAACAATGGAATCATGATGACGAGGGAGGTGCATGTGTCGTAAAAAGCCACCGATATTGAGGTTCCCTGAACGACTTTGGAACGGCTGTCATATTCGATTCGGTTTAGTTTAAGAAGAGATGAACTATTTCGTATGTTCCGTGGAACCAGCAAATGCATCTTGTACCAGGCGCAGAAAGGATAAAAGGCTCCCAAGAAATCGGGGGTACAAATTTTGGATTGCTTTATTTTCCCCCCTGCTTTTCTGGCGCGCCAATTGTTATCCCAGAGATACCCTTCATAAAAAGCCAATTCGATTCTAGATACTTTGACAGCATTGCAAGAAATACAATTGATTCAATCGAAGAGATTGTTAGGTATCAGTGAACCATATCGTGACGGACACTCCCCCGCACACGCCCAATATCATTCCCCTCATCAAAAACCAAGGATCTCAGATCCTGCAAGAATCTCATTAAGATCGTGTGCACCTGCATTTCCCCACGCTGTTGTGCGACCCCGCCTCCGGAGTATTAGGCTGTGCGACTCGAACTTACCCGGAACTGGGGGTGTTACATAGGTGGGCATATTATAGTGGTCCTGCATACAGAAACCAAGCAGGCAAGTAGTTGCGTGCTTTGCTTGAGGGCGTTTTGTACACAGATGCAGGAGAGATGGTGCGGGATGGAAGGGAGGAGCGGGTAAATTGAGGGGATTTTTAGTTGCATGCTGATGAGAGGAGGAAGAGAGAGGTCTTGTTCGTGTCTCATGTACAATGATGCTTTTGATAATAAGAATGGACGAGCAGCTTATCTATGCGGTACACAAAGCGTTAAAACTCACTACAACTCACCCTTCAACTCTCTCAATGATCAAGCAATAGCGAACCAGAGCTCTACCTTACCGATATGTCCCAGACAACGACGTCATCTTCAATATTTGCAGTCCCCTCCAGTCCATACCTACCAAGCATTCCCCATACCTATCTAACCACAGCATCATAAACTCATCTCAACCTCGAGAACACCTCCCTATCTCCCCCAAGTGCCAACCTTAACACGCTCACATATCAGTGTAGGTCGATTTTGACTTTGTGCAAAATCCAAATCTTCGGTAGCATCACCCCAGGGATGTAGCTTGAAAGATTGCGGTTTGCAACCGATTGCGAATCGTTTGGGATCATGGGTTTTCGCCGTCCTGCAAGAGACAGAGACAGAGACTCCATAAAAGGACCGATGCGAGTCCCAAACGTCACACCGCGGCGCCGAAAGAACCAAAACGCCCGAAGCCGGCTCGGCTGCAGGCCCGGTTTTCCCGTTGACAGCGGAACAGAATACCATCAAAGCTCAAAGCTTGAATCCAGATTCCTCGGCGCCGTGGCTTGAGTCGTGAAAGCATGCAATCTTTCGTCATAGCACGGAATAAATTTCGCGTATTCGCCTCTTTTAATTCACACTACTGTACCCCTGGCCCTGCATGTACTGATTCAGGGCAAAGGCTTGGCAAACGTGCTTGGCAATGGGGGTTGACGTGCATGGAAGGGGAACGTGGCAGCTTTTGCTTTTTTGGAACTGGGCATGGAAGAGGAGGGGAGGCCTGGATTAGGTGTGCTTCGTTCTTGGCTCTTGGCTGGACTGTTCTATGGTATCGCTCTGATGACCTGAGAACTGGGTTGGGCTGTTAGGTCGAAGCACCGAAGAAGAGTTTGGTAAGAATGCGGAGACCTTAGGCAGATTCTGTCTTGGCTTCAAAGTGGGGATTTTGGGTAATAGGTGATTTGTCTACACGGTCTTGACTTCATCGTGCATTCTGCTCTGCACGCGAGACGCACGTGGTGGGTAATCGATGATTTGATAGCGCAGTAGAGGAGACGCAGGTACGGCGAGCATCTTCATAAGGCAAGCCGCGGACATAGTGGAAAGTTACCAGCAGCAAGAACGCTTACAATCTACTATCGATGACGAAGTTGTGTTACTCTAGTACATGCATTACCGCCCAGCATTTCGTCTACTTGCCCAATCCATTCGTCTGAGAGTTCCCGGAGTCCTCGAAGGCACTGTCTAAGCTCATCATGACTTTGAACTTCAAGAAGTTGACGAGTATTTCACGTGTCGAAGAGGTATCTAAAGTCCGAGGAGAGAAATATTGGAGGATTCCGAAACGACGAATTTGTTTCGTTAGTGGTCTACTTCCACTTTCAATCTAGAGATTCAGCAGCCAGGTCTTCGAACAACATAAACATAGACCTCAGAATAGTGACAGTCTTGGTTGTTTCATACCTGCGTCCCATTAATTTTCACCTCCTCGGCGATGTCGATTGAGAAAGTGGATTGATACTTCATCAAGAAGACCTTAACCACCCCAAGTCCAACTTTCCCTCCTAGCTTTCCACGACAATCAACCTCCCCAACACCAAAGACAAAAGCCATCCAACCCACTCACACTCTCCAACCTTTGCAATCTCCCAATCTCAATCAATATAAGGGTCTTACTACGCTCGAAGAAGGCTTAGGAGCTCAGCAAAGCAACATCTCTCTGCGTATTACAGATTACAATCCACAAGGCAAGGAGGCCCGTTTCCAGTTGAGATAGCTCTTTGCTTAGTGACCACATGCGGCGGAGGAAAAAAGACGAGTACGTGGACGAAGAGTGGGTAAAGATATTTTCTTCGCGGGAGGGCGGGTAGTCGATGACGAGGTAAAAGAAATTCTCTGTAAGCTCGGGCTGATCGGAATCGAGACAGACCTAGGCCCTCGAAGTTCCCGGAATTTGTTAGATTCGTGGTGTTAAATTCCTCAATGGAGGGAGGTTTGAGAGGATGAGACGGGGTGGAGGGAGAACATGTATTTCTGGCGCGAAAGGGTTCTGCAGGGTATAGAGCGTGGGAAAGATCCTTAGATAGGAAAATTCAGTGTGAAGCAAGAGAAGAGACTGGATGTAGTAAAGTACAGTATATTACCTTTCATCGAGAAAATACCTCCAGCGACATCATCAATGCCCATCACCCTTGCAGGATAGAGACACCGTCAACGAATCCAGCTATCGTCACGGGCGAAAAGGAACAGTGAAGCTTTAGGTAGTTTCATACAGTATGCATGGTGCTACTGATAATAACATCAAGAAATCCACATCAAAATAAACATGCCCAATTAAACAAGAAAAATGCAACACTCACCTGCGTCTATCCATCCAGCCTTGTACTGTACAATCCCCGTAGCAGAGGTCCACGCTAGAAAACCCTGGCGGTTCATGCGCGTCATTAGGATATCCTTGTATGTATGCAGTAAGTAGGTATATTTCGCCACTCTTCACCGTTCGCGTCTTCACCGATCGGTCAGTCACCGGTCACTCAATGCAGGGTCTGGTTCCCCACCCGCAACGACAGACGTCGAATTAAAGTCTTTGCAACCATGTATCATGCGGTTCCTTTCAAACCACGAGGTGGCTCACTCTAGTCTCTGTTAAGTGTGTCACAAGGTCCAGGGTTAAATGTGGTTGCGTGTGTGTGATGTGGAGACTGTTGCACAAGAAAAGGTAGAACGGTGCCGCGAACCGTCATATCGGGGTAGATAGATTCAAGGAACTTTGTATTATTGATGGAACTGCGAAGCCTTATATGTATACATCTTAACTCGATTTTGCTGCTGTACAATTCACCTCTTTCTCGATGCCTGGGATATTGTCACAAGCGAATTCATTCGTCCCCGATGGACTCTTGACTTGAATATTCGCCAGATTAATATTCGAGCAAACACTAGGACTCGAGCAGACTAGAGACCCGATTAGTGGGTTGTATTTCTTACTTGTGGTTCCGTAGAAATTGCGTATGCTGACGTCGGAGATGGTCAGGTTCGCGGGGTGCTTGTTGCAAAGAGTCAAGTTGCTTGTCTCATAGCATTGGGTGATTTCAACCGCGTAGTCTACGTTGGAGAGCGTCATGGTGTCGTAGGTTATGTTTGAGACATGACCTAAGCCGCCGCCGCCTTGAAGGTCAGCGCTTCCAGAGGCAATGCCTGGCCAGACTTTGATACGGGCGCCGTC
This sequence comes from Hysterium pulicare CBS 123377, assembly GCA_000467715.1. Taxonomy (NCBI): domain Eukaryota; kingdom Fungi; phylum Ascomycota; class Dothideomycetes; order Hysteriales; family Hysteriaceae; genus Hysterium; species Hysterium pulicare. The sequence goes on from AJFK01000502.1 coordinate 81,316, forward strand.
GGAAGCGTTTGACATGCTGACGTTATAAACCTGGGAAGCAGGGTTAGTCAGGTCTTTGTCGCTATAAAAGGGAAAGGGTTGACTCACGTAGACATTCTTCACGATATCAACCTCTCCAACATATTGACCTAATGATCCAACGCTGATACCGTGACTTCCATTGCAGTGGAGATTCTGAACGACAATATTCGTGCTATTTGGCTTGAATGACACACAATCATCTCCGTTATCAATGCGACTATTCTGAATCACGATATTATCACTCCGATATGTATCCCACCCATCAGTGTTCTTGGCCGTATTCTTGCTGGAGCTGAATCCACTGATAGTTATATTCGAGAAGACGACATTCGAGCTGTTGGCAACGAAATTGTAATATTGTGGCGAATATCGGAGGTTGAGATTCGAGATGGACCCGCCGTTCAATCCGATTGTGCCGAAAAGTATTGGTCTGAGAATGTATACGTTCTTGGCGTATAGATCATACCACACTTGACCGTTCCCATCGAGTGTGCCTCCGCCATACACATTCACATCCTCACCACCGAGCTGGAAGAAGGTAGTCGCGTTCTGGAAGATCTGCTTGAAGGAATGCGCCTGCCAGTAGGTGGTGTCGTTCGTGAACTGGACGTAGCCTTGGATATCTGATAGGAGCATCCATTCAGTAAGTGAGGCTCATGTTGTATTCTTCATGACGTACCAATGTCAATATGCTTCAGGAATGTCAAATCCAATGCCGTGCCAATCGTGTACTGTGTGCCTTGCGAGAAGACAACATGACCACCATTGTTGCACTGATTGACGGCATCCAGAATGTTATCCGAATCGTCCTTGCCGCCACCGTGACTCTTGACATAGCAAGTCTTGGTTCGGTCTGGCGAGATTGGGAATGACTTCCCAGGATGGTGAGGTGCGATGGGATGATTTGGTCGAGTGCTCGGCTTCTCCGACAGCTGTCCAGGCAGATGGGACTTGTACTCTTGCAGAGCAGGCCATGACGGCACAGCGAGTACTGCTGCAGCTTCAAGGAAAGCAATGACAAGGGGCGATCGGAAGAGCATCTCGACCCGGTTGCTGAGATGAGGTTGAAGGATGGTAGATGTCCAGGAGGCGACGAGAACCCATGGCGAAGTTATATGTAGGGTAATCAAAGCAAGAAGACATATCCTTGAGGGGTAGGAGATTTGGAGATTTTCCGTGAGGATATCGTGGATGGTTCCTGGATGAAGGATGAAGGTGAAGCTTAGGGCCATGTCTCCGCAGTTTTGTTTTCCCCGCGGCTCTTACCCCAGACCAAATCCTCCACCCATCATGCCAATTGGTGGACATTTTCAACCCGCGACCATATAACTAAGGCTAGCAGCCGCTGGTGGATGATGCGGCTTCGGCAAAACCTGGTTGACTGCTTCCATTAATTCAACGTCAGTTGAAGCTGCCAGGCGAAATCTGTCACTGTCGAATTTGCTTCGGAGATGGCGATGCAGTCTAATCGAATATCGATTGACCGATAAGGAACCTGTCAATCGAATGCGGAGAGTTACACATTCGTCTTGCAATTGGATGCTGCTGAGCTGGCTTTTCCTTGTTAGTGAGTGATGGTCCTGATGGACTGGAACTCGATCGCGCCCACAAACCTGCGAATATTATATTTTACCTAATCGTCCAGATTCCTTCAGCCTGTTCCTCTCGAAGTAACCTCTCGGCTTCTTGTCAGCAGTAAAACGGACCTTCCGGCCTGGTGAACTGGCGCTGATAGGTTCTATCAAATGTCCCGGCGTCGGCACAACCCTTCGGCATACCGCTATCAAAAGCAACGCTGTATGCGGCTCAAAAAAAAGGAATGCAACAAGGCAGCCCATTTTTCTGCATTGGGTGATGAATGCATAGAATCGAATGCATCTCGTAAACAGATGATCATGAATCGCTCTTATCGTACGATTGTGGACCTCAAGACCCCTGGCTATTCAAGGATCTTACCCCCCCTTGATGCAATAAAAAGATGAGAGACGAGAACGATCCGCTCTTCCCCGCTGTATGTGTATACAATCGTGGCTGATGCATGCCACGTGCAGTAGTAGAAACCTCCTTGCATGATCGTCTAGATTCGCAACACCCAGCTTCAGTCCTTATCCGTATTCCCGCTTTGCAGGACATAGATTTACTGCTATTGTAGATCGCTAGCCGTACTTCTTGTAGACAATACGGGCGATGACTCCGAAATTTCAGTACTTGAAGCTACGCGTGGTGAGGTGTCTTTTATTTAGGGTTGTTGATCATATAAACGAGGTATGTGACTGCATGGCCCAACATTCCGATGCTCTAATGTTGAGTGGCTCGGCCAGGTTCCCGGGTCAAGACGGCGTATGGGAACATGTGCCGCAACCGCTAATCATCACCAGGTTCAAGTCTTAGTCACCGCTGCACTTGACTGTTGATTGGTTTGTTTTCTTGTGGGAACTGTAAGTGACCAAGTTCAAGAGAATCACTGCCCTATGGCTTGATTGACCGGCAGCGATGTCGGCTGAGAAACGATAAGAAGATGGCCAAGATAGTGAAATGAACGCGTGCAGAAAATGAGCAGGGTATCTTGCATCTTGATAATTTGAAGCAGTGAATGTCACCCGGTGTACATGTACGTCGTGCCCAGTACCCCCACTTTAGCTTTCGTGGATACATGCAGAATCTGTGGGGGGCAGGCGACCACTGAAACTGAGTTGAAGTTTCCAAATACGAGATTGAATTTGATATCGTTCAATGTGGCTTCGATGATCTGAATAGCTGTAATTGCCTTAGCCACAGGCTTGACGAGCCATGTGATGGTGTAACAGAATGCGGCACCTTAGACGGCCTGAGAAACATTGGCCTTCCTTCAGGCATAACTGTATACTGCCCGAAGCGAGATGTCATCCAGAGTATCTGACAACACTACCATGGTGTAGGGCCGGCCGGTGGCTGTTTCCAGCGACTTTCTAGGGGTCCTTGGAAGCTATCGGTTTTGGTGGCCAGTATCGACCACTGGTATGATCAAAAGATTTTGTGCTTACGCTCGTAGGTCACCCCACGCCCCTAAGGTGTACAGCAGGCTGCATGACGAAATTGGATCCACGCAGGTGTCCATGTCGGGTCGGCGAATTCTTTTGTGTAACCTGTGCTTACACGTTACGTGGGATCTGGAACAACTGTAGCCGGAGACAGAAAGTAATAGGGACTCTGGACGAAGGCAGTCCTCGACATTGCATAGAATCGCCATCCATGTTCGGCTGTGTTGCCGCATACAATGGTCTTTGGGTTGACTGAACCAAGGTGGCTTGCAGCTTTCAAAGATTATGGCTTTCAAACGTCTTGATCTATTGCGCGGCGTTGAGTGCACCTGAGCTCGCTTCGATGATCTCCAACACTTTTTCCAATCGTTTGGGGGTGGTCAAGTGAAAATGCTTGAGATAGAATGCGAGGGAAGCTCGGATCAGTGGGCTTCAAAGTTGGCTCTGAAGAATTTATTACTCCTTTCATTCGAAAACCAACACCCAATTCTGGGCAGTGTCCTTGTCAACTAATCCCACTGTTTAATAGCTAGTACCATTGCTCTGAGGAGGAGCCGCACAGCTTCTTACCTAGGAACGAAAGAAGTATGATACATAATGCGTCCTCCAGACTGCACCCTAATCTCAGCCGACGATGTCCTACTTCCTAGTTGGTATTGTCGTCATTTCTAGCATCCCGTACCGTCTAGCTTTTCAAATCGTACGATAGCTGCTCTAGGGGGCGGATACGGTTGTTGTTCAAGTTAGTCTCCGACACCTATTGGCTCGGGGGCGTCCCTGAATTGCGATCTCTCAGATCCTTATTCGAGACCTGGATCTAAACATGGGCGCCCCAGTATAAACAAGTGGAATGTTTGCGGTACGGTCCGCTAGTGGTTCCACGTACAGCTCAAGGCTGATCCGCAGACCATACCCATGGCCCAGTGGCGCCAGTGAGGTTGGCTGTGATGCAAGCTAAGGAAGCTGAATTGATGAAAACTGTTAGTATGTTGGGAAGGAACAACAAGTCGTACATCCACTTCGCATGTATAGCGCTTGTATCATGGTTTCTTATGGTGCTATAGCTTGAAGCGGTGTTCGAGAACTTGGTAGATCCTGAACGTTTTGTGTGCTGTGCGGAGGTGCTGAGGTGAGCTTGAAGGACCAAAAAAACATTCCGGATGGGGATACTGGAAACGAAAATGCTACAGCTTGGAAGCGCTGTAAATACTTTGCATTAGCAGTGCTTCACGTTGGGGACCTTGGAAAAGAGTATCCGAGAAATTGCGCTCAAGGAAGTAGCAAACGTCGCCAAGAATTCATGACATAAACATCGTGAACCTCTATGCCCAAACTTCCAAACGTCCATCTAAAATCCAAAGCCTTAGATACATGAATGATGATTTAGTACAGAATCGTACAATATACATTTGGAAGTCTGTCCTCGTTGGTCGCGTCGCACCCTCGAAGCAATTTGACATTCATAGAAGCAGGTTCATAATCTATAAACGTGAAGCAGTGGAAGCCCAGGAAGCGCCAAATACAATGCATAACGAAAAGAAAAACCTGGCCGAAGTTGAGTCGTAACGCTCGTATCATATCATGAATGATTTTTTTACCCCGGTATGAAGTCCGACAGGAAAAAGAGATGACGACGTCCCGTTGGATCCGTGCAAGATTCGCAGATGACAATGAGCCGCGCTGTCCAGAACAACCAGAACCGAAATAGGAGACATCTGAAGAGAAAGCGGGATATAGCATGTTTCCATTTTGCTATTAGTGCATGTGGGTTGGAAGGAATGCGTCTGCGTAGACGCTGGGATCCATCTGCATAGGGTCCGCCTGGCCATCGCCGGACGGCGAAGGAGGCGTCTTGGGCGAATTGCTGGAATCTGAGCCGCTGCTATAGAATAGTGATTCCGTTGGCGAGGGCGGCACGATGTACATGCTATCGCAGAAGCCCGGCTGCGGTGAAGCGGGGTACGACTGCGGCGAGAGAAGATCGTAGTTCGGCCCGTACGAGACCGGCAGTGCCTCGGGCTTGGACGGATAGCCGAACTCCATATCTGAGTGGCAGAAGTAGGGAGATGGAGGATATGACATTGCTATGTCTTGTTGTGCCAAAGCGTTGTCGAAGCTCGGATTAAACTCAATTGTAGGCAAAGGGTTGACCACGTATGGATCGGACCGGTGCGATGGCACACTGCGGCTGATCCTGTCTGATCGTCTCAGGCGAGCAGCCTTCCTTGCAGCCTGGCCACCTTTGGCCCCAGAGGCTTGTCGTTGTGGAGCCGGGTTTTGCGATCGATGTCCGCGTTTGTTGGGCAACTTGCTTCGATACCTGGTCGTTGATTTCACGCCCTCTCGAATGGCACTCTCTGTGAGTCGCCACATGAACCCTTTTTTAGCTTCGTCACTGGTAGGCTGATCTACCTTTTCGAATGCCTGGTTTTGTTAGTCATGACCGCCCTATCCAGAATGACTGGACCTACCCCGTTCATAGAAAGGTTATGACGAATGCTATTCTGCCATCCCTTGGTCTCCTTGTCGGTAGCTTTGTCAGTATTTCGGCGAAACCAATTGTATATGTCCCTGAGTACCATGGTGTGACCGGGGGCTTCCATGAGAGCACGGTAGATCAATTGTGCATAAGGCTGTTCTTTGTCAACGTTACTCTCCTCGATAAGGTTGTCTCTTTTGCCAAAGCCGCCAGGAGGAGGTGGTGTATTGGCTACACCACATTCCGGCTCATATTGAGGAGTGAGATAGCCGGCCGCGTCTTCAGTTTTCAGAAATTCGTAGTCCTCATCGTTCTGCAAGATATGCCCAGAAGTGAGCTGGCCGGAAAGATCCCTCACAGCTTGGGTCTTCTGTGGTTCAATGAGGTATGCAGACGGAGGATAAGACTCATGTATGTCGTCGAGGGTGTCAGCAAGATTAAGTGAGCTCGCATATGTGCTTGTGCGTGGACAGCTGGAACCATTATTCATGGACGAATAGTCTAGCTGATAGTTTTCGTAGGGAAGCCCGTGGGCAATTTGCTCGGGGAAGCTGAAAAGAGTGGCAGTCTCAGGCACATAGCGTTGTGAAAACTGATAGTTGGAAGTTTGTTGCTGAAGGCGAGATAGAGGGAGGTCCGAGTCTGAAGGCCACTGGAGCGGTCCTGATTCTTCGATGCTCATGAGTGGAGTTTGAAAGCGTAGCTCTTGCTGTTGAGTTGTTTCAGGGAATGCAGTCGCCATTGTGGTTGTCTCTGTGGATGGTGGAGTTGAGGAGGGGGTCAATTGGTGAGGAAGCAATGTCGGAGCACAGGGTGAAGTTTTAGGTGTGGCAGTCATCCCAAAGCCTACAGATACGTCCCCTGAGGATATCCGATGGGGTGATTGTGGGCGTGTCATCATGATTGAGCTGGCTATCATTGATGGGGCTGGAAGACGTTTCGGCAAGAGATCTGGTAGCTACAATGCCAACACCTCCAGTGATACGAGATGGGTGGTAAGAACACTGAAAAGGCAATGGTCGATAGGTTTCCAGAAAGAGTGAAGCGACTGGTGAGACATTTCTATTGAACGGGAAGAGCTAGATCGGGAGAAGGAGACGGGCATTGTCATCTGGCATCGGTTGCCAGCGCATGTGCAGATGGGTCTAATGCCGCAGCGGGCCATGGGGAACAAACAAAGATCAAAGATATCAAAGGCCTACCTGTTGAATTGGGGCGTGCGCGGTGTAACAATTCAAAGCTCAGACTGCAGTCTACTACCTCAAACCTTTGTACGCACTGCCCATACACGCGCGTTGATCAGCCAATGGCAAGTACACCAAAATGAGGGATGACCTGTATCGTCACACGTCCGTTGGCCAACGATTTTCTGGAAGAGGTTGCCTGGTAGGGCTCGCTCGGGAGCATGCATGTTCCCTTGCAACCTAACTTTTAGGCCCAGTCTCAACGCCAAAACCCGTCTAAAACGCAGCCAGTGGCTACTCTTGTCCGTTTTCCACGCATGTCTTCTAGAATCATCACGAACAAAAGCGCATTTCAACCGCCAAGGAAGAGTACAGAGGCTCCAGGGTCCGAGCATGCAAGTGCCAATGAGCGGCCGTGTCACGCGAGTTTGCCTGGCGCAAGCATTGCTGCGGTCCGCAGCCTCACGTGCAAACCATAGCCGCATTGAGAGAATAATGGCAGACAGTCCGATGAGCAGGGCTGTGAGCAGAACAAGATCGATGCAGGATTCCTTCGCAGGAAACAGCGTACACCGGCCGGGACAACGGCCTTCTGCCGGTTACACAGCATTACGGCCTTATTGTTCAGCTGGGGGCCGGCCATTTGGAGCACCTCTACCGCGGCATAGCCACGGACGCAAGCCCAATCGGTAATCATTGATAAATTGTCCTTGAATTCTGTGCCATCAGCGGAACCGGGCGCCTTCCCGCATCGCTTAGATGTACTTTTGAGTAGTTACCCTTTGTAAGAGTATCTAACTTCTGCTATCGGGCAAAGGTATGATCGTGTATCCTGGATGATATGCGAATGAACCATGAAGCCATGGACGGCTACAAGGAATCAAAGGACTCCAATAGTGTAGAACAATAGCTCTTCAAAGACGCTTCTCGTAGCAGCAACAGTTCTTGCATGGTCCACAGTGAAAGCGAACCACAGCAGACTCATCACTGAAGGGGTGGTGACGGAGGAGGCGGACTTTTTAGTTCATTTCCGATAGTATACCTGCAACATGTCAGTGGGCATGCAATACCAACCCGGCGATGTCGATGAGAGCTCACCTTTTTAAATTGGAAATGGAGCTGAAGGATGCCCTAAATGAAGTCAGCCACGCGCATTCAAATACTTACGCGACTATGGTGGTACGATTGATTGCTTCGTAGCGTTTTGTAACGTGAATGGGGCGGCATACCTTGTCAAAGCTGCTTTTGAAGCCGCGCTCCCTTTTGGCGCTGTAGTCCCACTCTTTATCGACGATCCGAAATGCGACATCCTCGTACGGCGGGCCTGCAATAAAGCGAATCAGACAAGTGTCTTCCTCGCCCGCCGGAGCAAATGATTGACCTCGCTTCCTGCCATTCTCCCGCTCGATTCGGTAGGTTGGTGCCTTGGCCTTGTCGATTAAGTCTGGATAGAAAATGTTGAATTTGTAACCTTGAACGACTTTTGGGGGTGGATTGTCGTGATCGTAGTGTGTTTGGTTGTATTTGTTCCACTCGTAGCCCATCTGCACACGATTGAAGTATCGTGGTTTCCTTGGCCTATACTTGCTGGCCCATTGTGGTTTGATTGTCGAAGGAATCTCTTCCTCACCCGTAAAGATCTCTTCGTCCTCATTCACCCCACGTGCAACTTCCCGCTCGTACAGAGCAGTCGTTGCTTGAGAGAAGTCATCGCTGCGGACAGGAGCAAATCTAGAGACCTCACTGGTAGACAATACATCTCCTTTACGCACTGATTGAGTGCCAGGCCTTCCGGTTGCCTTCTGGAGCAATGGCACGTATCCCAGCTTTAATATTTTGCGCCGTTCATCAACCTACACCATGTCAACGGTCTCGAAATATCACTTCTCGTGGGCTACACTTACGATGTTTTCGAGAAAGTGGGTCTCCCCAAATGCCTCCAGAGTCTTGTCCTCAGCCTTTAATTTCAACGACGGCTCAGGGTCAAGTTGTGAGTTATACGGTATTGATGTCGCTAACGCGCGGAACTGATCACTCTCACCGCGAAATGACACGGTGCTGCCTATGATACTTTGCAGTTTTTCTTGAACCGCAGTAGCTTCGTCCAGTTGTTGCTTGCGCAGATTTTGAAGCCGGCCGCTGATAATCGCTTGAGACACTCGTCTGAGTTTTGCCTTTGCCTTCCAAATCAATAGGCTTCGTAGCAAATGCTCCCAGTAATCCACGTCTATAGTGTCATCCGAATCCAATTTTTTCTTGATCTGCTTCTCCAAGATTTCCAATTCTTCGTATGATTTTGGTCCTAACAACCGATCGACATCTGCACTGACGGAGCTCACTCCTCGACCTTCAGGAGCGGCGGATTTGAACTTTTGACGGCGATCCTTACAAATAATCTTCATGGTCTGGGAGGCGTTAGTCGAGGTTCAGGAAGGAGGGAATGACTGTTTCATACATTCCAAAAGTCCTGATTGTTGCGATTTGACTCTAGAGTAAGATAGTTCTCAATGTCTTTCTCCAGTTCCGTGAGCTCAACTTCTGCTAGACCCTCGAAAACACCCTCCGGGTCTACAATATCCAGTTCATCATCCTCCACTTCCTCGTCTAATAAAGATTTTGTAGGATCAATGAAACGAAGTGTCACGGCGAGCCAGTCGATAGGCCTCGCTCTGCCACCTTTCACACGTATTGCAGCCTTCTTTTTGGCCTGCTGCAAGACGAACCGGTCTTCGTCCGCAACCCATGCATCTTCCTGGGAGTTCGCAGAGCGTTTGCTAGGAATCGTCGACGGTGGCATCGGTTTCGGCGGCATTCGACTGGGCCCGCTCCGCCATGGTGGTGGATTCCGACTCTCCATTTTGTCGGCTGAGTGCTGGCTTTGAGTGAAGGTGTCGAGTTAACTTTACAGAAATCCGCCCCGGCAAAACTCCGGTGCCAAGATTTTTCGTCCGCTGCCTACCATCTCTCGAAGCCAGCTTAGCAACTCTTGCCCTCATTAACTACTTCGCTTTCACACCTTACCTACGCGCATAGGGCTACAGCTTGAGCTGCATAGATAAAAGACCTGGGAGTACAATTTGAATGCCCTCAAATCACTCCCTAACGTCGTGGGCTCATTCACGTACTGGGAAATTTGCCATGTCAACATGGAGGGTTCTTGAGCTCCACAAGCCGCCGCAGAATGTTCCACAACTACTGGTCAAGGCTTCATTTGCTCAAGATCACTATGTGGTTTTCTTGACGGATCTCAGCCACATGTGGTGTGAAGAGCTGCTTCTCGATGGCATCGTGGAACGAGCCTCTGAAGCGGAATCACCAATCGAAGTGAGCAAACACGACACAGCACAACTTCCAATTCTTCTAGAAAATATCGCCAAATCACTGCGTAATGATGATGATACTACTTGTGGCCTACATGGGGGCACCGCATCTAGCATCACTCTCCAAACGACGACCTCGCTCCCACAGCCTCTCGATGCACTGAATTGGACGTTCCATCTTGGACTCCTGCCTTCTAATGCCCTGAAAAATGAACTGATCCTGCCTCTTCTTGCCTCCTCGTTTATTCAGAACAATCAATTTCACAGTTTAATTACGTGCATCTACGAAAAAGACAAAATTATTGCAAAGTTGCTGGACCAATTTGAATCTAGTAACATCGATCTCACGACCGCATTTCCGAGCGCTGGTGGATCGAAATCCTCGAAGAAGACTGTCAAAAGAGAACAGGCCGCGAAGCATGTTCCGGGGCTTGAAGCTTTCGACGAAGATACCTGGCGAGCAGAATCGGATCAGATGGACATTGATTCCTTCTCCATGCATAAAGCATTACAGGGGTTAGTGTCTAATTTTGAAGCTCCAAACTCCAACGACCTGAGAAGGCAAACTGGCGAAGACACTTGGTGGAGGGCTCTTACGAATTCATTACTTCATACTTCCGCCGCGGGATCTGCGCTGAGCTCGTCTAAAGTGAAAGATATGGACACGAAATCTCGAGATGAACGAATTGAGGACGTCAGTGATGATGAGTTCCAGGTCCCTAAAACACACTCCCCATGCAGCTCAGAACCCGTGATTCTAACTATTGTTATTAGACGCAACCGACACCACCAAGACTCCGACGGCCCGCATCCAGAAAAGTAGCGCAGCTTCAAGTGGCTTCTCCAGTAGCATCCCGTGAAGAGCCCGCATCATCAGAAGGAAACGAGACTACTGAAGATGAAGACCTGGATGTTCCAGGAGCGAAGACAAGAAATCAAAAAGTCCAACCTAAAAGCTCACCCTCAACAGAAGAGAGTCTTGATGGGCCAGCATCAATTTCTTCTGAAGCCGTATCAAATCCGAAGAAGGCGTTTGTGATTGGAGGAACGAAAGCAAAGAAAGCCGTCAAGGAAGATACTAAAACAAGAACAGATCTTGATGCTGTTACGAATGGCAGCAAGTTGGAAGTGGAGTCTGACTTTGGTTCATCAAAACCCCCGACGACAACTCCTAAACCCTTGACGTCCACAAGCGGGATGAAGCCCGCAAAAAAAGCGTTCACAATTGGAGGACAGCACAAGGATGCCAGACAAAGCAAGAGCGTCACACCCAATGATATGGCGTTCCCAAGACCAAGCGCTAGTAGAGGAAGCCCAGTAGGTGAGAGAGCTTCAATTATCGATACCTCCACCCGAGAAAACGGCGAAGAGTCAAGGTCGTTAGAACACCCAGACGAAAACCCAGAGGAGAAAGCGGACAGAAGAAGGCGCGAGTTGAAGCGAAAGAATGAGGAGCTAGCGAAGAAACAAGCGCAGAAGAAGCAGAAGAAGAACTTCTAGGGCTTTGATCACAATTTGGATAGTTCCTGAACCGCAGGACGTAAAATGCATTATGATTGTGCACGTAAGATGATGTTGGTAAGGTTACTGTTTGCCTGCTGTGGCAACAAAATAATTTCATAGAAACCTATCCCTAAACGTCATCATGCCTTGCGGTGAAAAGATTGCCATGAACCAAGTGAAGGCACAAGTCACGGGTTATGGCCAAGCGCACACGATAATTTCCATCTGTTTCCAATTCACAACTTGCGCGAAGCCTACTCTGCAATCATTACACTCGCATTCCATGGCAAACTTCTAAGTCCGCCTACTCTCACTTCCAACTTCCTCTCTGCACGCCACAATCGCGCTTGATATTTGTAGAAACCAGGGCACGACTTCCAGTTGCCGACGCGACAAAGCAACACAACGACCACCAGCCTACCACCTTCCCCGTTCCTATCGATCGTAACGACCAGCTTTATCGTGCATCGCTATGTGCAAGTATCGATACATCTATTACTCTGTATGCAAACACCAGGAGTTTGTCCTTTTTGAATATTGCGACAACGTCAAGGCCTTGAGTACATTCACTGGGTATGGTCCAAATCCTCATCCATTGACTTTTGGAAATACACATAGCAGTCTTCCCCCAGTCGGAGTGGGTTCCGCGGGTTACGGCTTGTCAACTCATTCGCCCATCGATCACACTGGCTCAGCTTACCTGCCGTCGGCGTCCTCAGCACGAGACTCTCGTTCTCACCGCCGCCATAGTTGGAATAGCTGGCAGCATAGTCCTCGTCGCAACTGGGTCTGGACGAGATCGTACTCAGCCTCAATGGCTCCCATGCCAGAGTTGGTGGAGCCAGTGAGTTGGGCCGACTTAGCAACGTCTGACCACAGCGAGCCCATGGCCAATCCAGCATTCAACTCCGCCAGTGCTTCCACCCATATATTGCGCCACAGTCGAGAGGATGACCTTATCGAATGGGTCCAAACGCCGCGCGATATGGTGGAGATTGACATCCCAATGGGCCATTGCTCTTCATCTACAATGGAGCTACTTCACAATGACGGTAAGGTCAAGGAAATTATTGCCCAATTTGAGTCCTGCCTGCGAAATCGGGCAGGATCTGGAGAGACACTGTCTGACGAGCCCTCCACCCGCATAGAAGAATCAGATCCGAGCGGAACACGCGATTTTATTCCCCCACCGGCCCAGAAGCCCGAGTTTTACGATGCCGACAAGACTAGCAGAGGTCCCCACGAGAGCTTGATTCCCAGGAGCATCGAACTTGGAGGCCAACAAACCTTCTCTCTGCAGGTCAAAGGTTTTCCAACTGAACGCCGAGACCCAGCACGAGGATTTTCTATGGAGGCATCGGAGGCTAGTTCAGTTATCATCATCCCGGGAGAGGAGCGCACACTGCACGTGACAATGTCCCCATTACATGACATGACTCAGGACAGAATGACCACAGAGTCCAATCCCGAAAAGACGGAAAGTGTGAGCCCCCAAACACCTCGCAAACCGATTCCTTTGCAATGGCCTTCAAAAAGTAAAGGGCCACCTAATCTCAAGACCGCACAACGAGCGTTCGAACGGGAATTACGAAAGAAAGCATCGCAAGCAGACTTACAGCCAGTTTCTGGAGTAAAGACAATCAAAGGAAAGCGCGGGGTAGTGGAATTGGGAAAAGATGCTCCCCAAGATGGGTCAACCTTCCTGACCAAGGGCGCAGGCGAGGCCGTGGAAAGCGACATCACCACCAGACATTCCACTCCTCACCACGGCGGTAAAATAAGAAAGTCCACTTCGAAAGTTGGATTGAAGAGTCCCTCTGGCTCGCCTGCGCAAGATGTCTCAAGACAGCATTCTACCGTCAAAATCACTGTCTCGCCAACTAAGCCAACAAAAACCTTTAACGCTCATACAATCAGTTCGGAAGGGAGGAAGTCGTTGAGAAAGAAACCTTCACTGCATGCATCATCAAATTCGACCTCATCTGCGGATACCCCATTTGTCTCCGCACCGCAATCGCCAGTAAGTCGGAGTTCTAGAAGCTCAGTTCATAGCTTTGTGACTGCTTGCGAGCAGCATGATCCTTTGACTCTGCCTCTAGACCTGACTTCGGCTAACGCGAGTGATGACGACCAGAGACCAAAATTGAGCGATAGTTCAGATGCCCTACGAGACCATCACAGCATACAAGCGAGTCCACAAGTCGGTGACGAAAAGCCCAAGTCAAAGAAGGGAGGCGCCCCTAAATTGTCTTTGAAGATTCCTCCATATTCTAAGCACCTGCCGGCCGAAAATAAGTCTCCATTCCTTCTAAGCTCTGGTGGGAGCTCGACCACTCCTTCACCGGCACCCCCCTCTCAATCCTCGCGTATTCCCAAAATGTCTGTCAAAGTAAGTGAGCCGAATACTGCGTCGGATCTCTCCCCTCAGACTAGTGCCTTGAAGTCCAACCCATCCAAGCGCGAGAACATAGCCTCGAGCAGCGCCCCACGTGGAAACTATAATGAGAATCTCACTTCCCACACTGAAGGGTCTTCAACCCTAGAACCTCAGTTGAGCCATAAACGCGAGGTCTCCCAGGAATCGGCTGGAACAGTGGAAGAACTTGAAACACTAGCGTTTCGAAAGCCTAGACATCAGACGACAAATTTGAAGGACACCGTACAAGCCTTGCGACCGCACGTCAGAACTTTGGACAGTTCTGGGAGAACACCGATTATGTCGCGTACATATACCCCTGGTATCAATGTCAAGTTAATAGATGCCTCTCTGCATGAGTATACCGAAAACAAAATTGGATCACCGACTGTGGCCTCTCGTGGTCCCTCATTACAGGAAGCTGTAGATCGCTCCACTCCTCTAGATCAGCCGGCCGATCAAGCCTTCCAGAGGGATATCTGGTCTAGACCCGGCAGTTTTGGAATGGAATTGGATGAATGGACTGGTGAGTACATGAGTGCTAATACCTCCGATTTCAAACCATCGAGTAGAGCATAACCCGTTATACTGACGATTTAGGCGAACCTTACAACCGACTTACTCCGACCGTATCCAATTCAGTTACGAGCGAACAGACAACAGTACTCCAATCGAGCCCAGACAGTGATGAATGGATTCCTCGATTTAAAACAGCCAGGCAATCCCTTTCAGAGCTGGGCAATACTTTGCCAAGTGTGAGCATGTTGGATCCGGCCATTATCAACAGCGACACGAAGACTGGTCAGTTGGTTTCAAGCCATGATCAATCGTCAAAGCCATCCCTGCCAGGCTATGCAGTTGACCAAACAGCGACGGCTTTGGACCCGACGTCATCTCAGCGAGATTTCTTACCCCGTGCTACACCGTGGATTAGTCACGACGAACCTGGAAGTGAACATCTTCCCATTTCACCATATAACTCTACAACCAATCCATCTACCTCGCTTTGGATGCAGAGTTCACCAACACGAGAGAGGAAGCAGCCAGGCAACGCTACTTCCCATTCCATCCCCTCTTCAGAGCTTCGCGCAACGGCACCTGAGTTTGTGCCCACCAATCCTCGAAACTTTTTGAGCCGTCCAACTCTGCCTGAGGAATGGGCCCAGGGTATGTACCAGTATGATACGACAATGTTTGATCCATCATTGATGGCCCCAATGTACTACGCCTCGCCGGATCTGCTGTTGGATTCTAACCAGGGCTCCGCCCCATCTTCGACCTATTCCAGCCCAACCAAGAAGTCCAAAAAGTTCATAAACAAGAAGAAGGACTGGTATCATCAAGATTCTGCTGCGGGACCCGACAACGGCATTATGTTTAGAGGATCTCGATCTAGTACGTTCAAATTCGTCAATACAGATTCCGGCCTTCGAGCCGGAAATGAAAAATCATCTAACTTCCCGATAGCATTTGCGAAGCAATTCGAAGTAATCGATCGACATGCAGCAGATAATCGACGATACGATCCTTTCCAAACCCCAAGAAGCCGCGGCCACCCTTTTCATACGAGTCCTGTCAGGCATCAGTATGGTGGCTACAACAACTACCCAGCGACTCGGCGAGAGAGGCGAGCCAGTCTCCGTCAAGTCCCGAACAATGGACTCTACTCTAAGCCAGGGTCGAATATGAGTAGATATACCCCTTCGAGGGGACTGCCACTGTCGAGTACCGCGCCCTTTCCGAATCCTGTTCCGCCGCATATTGGAGGTTCGCCGCACCATCAAACTAACAAAGATGGACCTAAAGAATATGTAGGTTACTTTATGGACGGGCCCTCTCGCAGACCATGCGGTCTGTTTGATGTCGAGATGGCGGCCGAATTCATTGGCCCAGGCGGTATCTGCCAAAAGTGTTCTCCGTAAGTCTGCTTCCACGATATCTTCTCTTGCGTGAGAGATTGCTGAGATGATTCTAGATAACTTACACTTTTACCTTTGATCTGATGGATCCATACGAGTTATTGGAGTTCCGACTCCTAGGCTTTCACGAAGAAGCTGGCTAAAGAATGTGAGTATTGTGAAAATCAGGCGTTCAGCATCTTCACTGCACTACACTGCACTACATTGGCGTTTCTTTTCTTTTTACGGCGATGCTGTTTTATACGGGTAAGGGTCCTTGAAGATGGTGCATAGGCATCACCTGTGGCAGAACCTTGTCGGGTCCTGCGAAGGATGAGGTGATTACGGAAGGTTTCATCGCTTATGAATGGCTCCATGGAAGGAGAGTGATGATGATTCGGCATCCTCGGTGAGTTCGAATGTGCCATTGTTTTTCATGCGTTCATTGACATGCAAGACAGAAGCAGGTTGTGAACTCTGAAGCTAGGAAGGGTTGTGGCAGCAAATCTCCACGACGTCCTCGGTCTGGTATGACCCGCAGTATGGGCACCTCTACTAACTCCATTGCTAATCTACCTTCCTAGTTTATAGTCTCTTCGAAGCGGTCGTTCGGTCCTCCTCTGTTTCTTCATTGCGGCACACTTTCGTTTCTCATTCCCTTTTCGATCTGGATACTTCGGTTCTCGTGAGGAGGGTTGTATTGGTACTTGTTGGCTACGCAGTGTTGTAGTATTTGTCCCTTATTCGGCTTTCCTTTATATACGATGCACACTTCGGTGGTTTAATGAGCAGATTAAAAGGGCAGAACAGAACGAAAAAAAAAGTCGTCGGTCGTTTTCGGTGTTATGAGTTGTATGATAGCCTCAGTAATGCGTTATGGATGATTATGCTTTCGAAAATCAAGTCTTCTTTTCGCTGATATCATGTGGCATTTGCTTGGAGAAGCCATCCTACTTGAAAGGAAACTTTCTTAGATGAAATCGTTCGAGGTAAAATTGATAGGAAGCAGAGCTTCTCCAAAAGAGGGCTTCCAAGATGAGTTTCTTCATGGTAGCAAATGCTAAGGAAGCAGCTTTCACATTTCCTCCTCCATTTGTCCTTTGGGTTGCAGTCCTCTTTAATACCTACTCCTACAGTGCCCTTCACTAAGCAGGACATTTTCTGAGGTATCCTTCCAGTGCCCGCGAAATTTTTCTCTAACCCAAAGGCGGTAGGCTGAAATCTTCAACGGTCTCACTACGCCGTAGTCGAGATATCTCAAGGGCTCAGAGTCTGAAGTATTGGTTCCTCTTCTAAGTATATACGGGGCATGGTTACCCGGAGAGCTTTCCTTATCGATAAGCAAGCGAAAATCCTTTGACTTCGCGCCTCACAATCAATTTACCACGCCACAGGTGACAGAATCCCGATGAGCATGTAGACGGTTCCTGGAAGATTGTTTGCCCACGAATTGTATTGCACTACAATCCTATAATGCCAGCATTTAGATTATACTGACATGAACAGCTCTTATCCTGTTATAAGTCATGGGCATACAATTTTCCAGGAACCGTCTATATCCTCGTTCGGATTCATGCCACCTTTGGCGTCAAAAGAACACTTACACGTTCTGCGCGAGTCAAGCAGCCCTGGAAAGCCCAAAGTCTATTTCACTACTAACGCATCTCTACTCGCCTTCATCTCCGGCAATGCAGCCCGACTTACCTTGACAATGCCTACAGAACACTATGAAGACTTCTCGACTCTCCCATGGTGCCAATCCCTCCTCTCCGACCCCTCATTCACTAAATACAAGCTCATAAACCGCAACCTACCACCGCCGTTCGACGATAATGTATCCAATAGCTTCTTCGCGAAGACGCTGTTTACAGATACGGCTGTAAGGGCTTATCTGCCTCTGTACCGGCAACCCGCACCCACCTCTCCATCAATCTCATCTCCTTCTCCCTCCTCAACCTCGACGACTCCCGTCACAGCTGACACTGTTTTCGACGTCGAAGTCTACATACTCGTCTCCATAGGCTCAGACTGCGATGGTGGGACGCGTCGGCTTCATGGGGGATTGCTTTCTACACTACTAGATCAGGTCATGGGGATGCTAGTCTCTGTTGTTCATGCTAATACACCTGCGACGGCGGAATTGGTGACGAGGTTCAAGAAGGTGGTTAAGACGCCTGCGGTGCTGCTTTGTCGGGCTAGAATTGTGGAGGAGAATGGGAGGAGGGTTAAGACGAGAGGTAGTGTGGAGGATGGGAGTGGGACGGTACTTGCAGAGGGGGAAGGTGTTTTTGTTAAGAGTAGGGTGGCGGGAGGGGCAAGAATATAAAGTCTAGTATATAAGAGTAAAGAGAACTGGGGAAAGATGGCCTCAAGTGTCGGGCATATATGTCGACAGGGGCCGCAGGAACATTCCTAGGTCTCTCAGTACCTGGATATATCATCCTTGAAGCCGTAAGATATGCATGGCAGAACTCCGACAATATTCTTTATACTTCTCAACTGTCAAACCTTTCCGTGTCATTCATCTATCTCTTTAGCCTCGTCTCCCTCATCTTTTTTCTCCGTACCTAAAGGCTACCCTTGAAGGGGTCATTTCCCAAACATCACTTCGATAATGATCATCATCATCCCGAAATGGTGCGCAAAGCAAAATGGTTGCCCCAAACTGATGTGCAAAAGAAATTCATGATCTAGGTCGTCACCGCCAAGGCGTATAACTCTCTCGAACGAAGCGCTATTCCTAAGTCACTCTCTCACATCATCGTACTTCTAAGTCGAGTGACAAGTCCACGTACAGGGGAGCTAAATAGGTTTTAATCTCCGCAAACCCAGCATCACAGATTGTCACAAAGGAGAATCTTTCCGAGCATCAGTAGAGCAGAGCCCAGATGGTGACCATGGGGCTTCTTGAACATTGGTTTTCAGACCACACCGAAACCGGATGTGTGAGGGGCTATATGGTGGTCTGCGGCCAAGCTCCAGACATAAAAGTACACATTTGCATGATCATGAAAGCGAACATGCCCTGATCCTCCACTTTTCGTTGAAGTCGTTTGTCAGAGACAACTGTTCCAAAATTGCTGTGAGAAGAGAAGAGTTCGAGAGTCGAGGATTTTTATACCATTGATGTTCAGCGGAGCGGAGGCCCTTTCGAGCACTTTGGGCGTCTCACCGACCTTTGCAAGAGTCGGCACGTGCTCGAGCGTCAAGTTTTTCGAAGCATCACTTCTCGTGGGTATATAAACTCCCCTCTCCTTGCGTTTCTCTATCTTTTCTTCTCACACATGTTCGACAACTAATGGAGCGAACATAACTCTTCGGAATATGGATGCTCTTCGGTTTCTAAAAGCCAGATTTCCCACCTTGAATGTGGAGCACGGGGAGCACTGAACGTACTCCACTAACATCACCATGTTTCTGGTGCCTTTTTGGTGAATGTGTCCCGTATGGTGGCGGGAAGAGTCACAGTTTGAGGGATACTTGTGGCGCGGAAGTGATAGTGGTGTGGCATCAAGAAACTTGATGATACTGATGTGCATCCGCATATTAGGTAATGGAGACCACCGAGCATTCTATAGAGCTTTGTGTCTTTACATCGCTACCCGCAATATCAGTTCTCTGCACGTGGTATACTTCAATACCGAGATGAGTCAGCGACGTCTCTTATGCGTATATAATCCTCCTCCTCATGCTAGTTTCTCTTCTCCTCTCACACACGTTCAACGAAATTAGTTAAGCCTGCACAACATTGTTGTACACTCAGAACATATTGGGGCTGGAAATGCACTACCTGGAGAACGATGTGGAGTGTGTCGAGCGCCAGAACTATGATTCAACAATTTCAAATGTTTTGAGGAGTCCCGTTGATGGCCAAATAGATCACATAATGTTGGCGATGCTTCCAGTGCGACAGTCTATGGGCTTGCAAAATCGGGAAAATGAGCTCTGAAATACGAGAATTGCGAAACGAGAAGATGATGATAATCATTAGCATAATGGCATAATGAACAACATTGCCAGATGCTGAGAAGCTCTAATAGCCTTCTACTTCCCACAATTCTCGCCAACCTCTTACCTCCGCACGTTCAAGAGCCCTAAGATCTTTGGATGACTTAGCAACCTCTCTTACGCAAATATAAATATCCCTTCCTCCTGCTGACTGAATCTCTTCCCCTTACACGTTTGACAAACTAGTTGACATCCACAACTTACCGATATGCCAGAGGCATGGCTTCGGGGTTCGGAACGGATATTTGTGAAGGCTCTATGTGCAGCGAGCATCCAATTTGAACGTCTCAAGAATGTTTCCTGTGTCCCCTTGGGCCAAAACAGAAGTGACAGAGTCTGATCTCATGGTGTGGCAGCATGAAGAGTTCTAGTATGGGGGAACTTGTAGGCGGATATGGTGGTGACCGAACGAGGACCTCGATGTTGATGATGCGTGTCAGTATGTTAGAACACTGCGTAATGCTATAAGTCTTCCCCGGCTTCCTAGTTGCTTTCGAATCAATGACCGCAACTCCTTTCATCACGTGCAAGAATATCAAGGCAAAGATGATTCAGCGAGCCTCAAGTTCACTCCCACGGATATATAATCTAGGCCTGCTGCTCGTCTTCCAATCTCTCTACAAACAATCTTGCTCCTCCATGGATTAACATCAAAAGGGGATCTTGTAGATGGTCGTTGTGGGAGTCATACCAAAAGACTCTCAGGTTCGATGTTTTGGTCGGGCGTGCCTGTCCAAACTTCGAGCAAATCATTAAGGTATGCTTTGTGCCTACCTTGGGAGAGTCAGCCAATATCAAAAAAGCGTAGTATGTTCCGGTTCTGTGCGCGGGAAGAGATTGTGGATAGCGAGGAGTTGGGGCAACGGGGCTTCTGGCATTGCGGGAATGGAGTATGTTGTGAACACTGAAGAGATGTGTTATTTGATGATGAGCTTCAGGAAGTGAATGCTGTGAAGATCATAGAAGATATACGATGCTTCACTTCGGCTTTGGTTACTTTGATGCTGCTAGTGCTCATTCTGATCCATTCAAAATGCATACTGACACTGAGTCAGGAATTTCGGAGTTGCTGGTCAAAAGTCGAAAGATTTGTCATACCGCTAACAAAGAAGAAGGTCCTGGCGCTCAGAGTCCCCATTGGAAGAAACTAGCTAGAATGCCTGCCTAACCCGATACCTTTCCTCCACACTACCCACACATTACAACCTTACCACCACCAGCCTTCTCCACTTCCAATAAAGACTCCGCCGGGTCTTTCTTGAAGGTTGGATCTCAAATGCACCGTATTCGAATACCAGACCGGTGATCGAAGAATTTTGGATTTCCTGTCATCTCGACGCATCCTAGCAAAACAGCCGTAGCAGATCCCGTGATGAGCACCATGGTGATGAATCTTGTTCTTAGACAGATCTCTTTTACATTGGCGACAGATCTCCTTTACATTGGCAATCTCCTTCGCCATCCTTTTGCCATAACGCGAGGACTGGAGCGGCGCACTCTGAGCAGTGAGCCTGAGGCGGTCATCGAGATCAACGTAGTTTCGGCCTCGAAAAAAGGATCTGGTTTAAGAATGGGGATATAGCAGGAGATGAAGAGGTAGTAGACCCGCCTAATCCACAAAGTATGAATCCACAGTGGCACACCATTCACCCACCATTAACTATGCCGAGTCCGCTAAAAACGGCATCGAAGTTGTCCAGAGAAAAGCATCCGAATCTCCGGTCCAAATCGATTGCAATCCGTTTTCATCAGTGCCGAATCCGTTGTCTAGGGGTAGTGGAGACCAAGCGTTGATGTCCCATTCGCCAGGCCAGATTTCGTGTTCGGGGAGCAGGCTCTGGTCTTGCTGTTGTGGTGTGGTGGAATGTTTGGATTTCGACGGGGATGGAGCAGGGATCTGGTGGTCGTGAAATGTTGCGTGGTTCCTGCGTCGAGGCTCTTGTGGGGGCTTTGGCATGGAGAGATGGTTCTGCGCTATTGATGGATGGTGTTAGCTTGCTCTGCACAATGGCATATACTAAGATGGAATGTGCAGGCATACCAGGACGTGCATGAAATGTTTGCCTCTCGACCATCTGAAGTGCTCTACGGCATTTCCTTGCGGATTGTCCGTACGCGCTGTATTTAGCAAGACAGTCGAGACACTTGCCCCAACTCCTTTCCAAACTCTGCCTTTTGTGTTGATTCTCGATAGATGAGCATAGACGCGCGGTGTGGATCACTGTGGCCGAAGTGTACAGATCTGTACTTTATTAGCGCATTTGAAACCGACGGTGGGTAAGAAGAACACGTACAGAACACATTATACCACCACGAAAACGAAGAATCATTGCCATTTTGAACTGCTTCCGAGATAAGATCGATTAACTCTTGAGTGGCCAAGACACATGTATTAGATATCCGGACCAGGGTATCTCTCTCCACCATTGATTCAACGGAGTCGTCGTCCTTAGCGTGGAGATTGGACTTCTGATCAACTCGGTATAAGACCAGTAGAAAGGGACGCAAGAGAAACATGCGCATGTGGAGATATCTAGACTCAATGAGTCAGTAAGTATAGAGCTGAGGTTACTGTAGAGAAAAGCCATACCGTGCTCTTGTTATGCGGGCTTGTCGTTTAAAGAGACCTAAATCTCTCTCATCCCTTGTCTCCAGAATCCCTTGCCATGATCCATCACCGTCCACCACAAGATGCGGCGGGAGTTCTTTTTGCCAATGAACCAAAGTCGCATCTAATTTGACTAATTGTTGAAGCCTGTCCGAGTCGATAGGGCTGACATTGTGGTTCTGATATGCTTCGGCTTTTTTGAAGCGCGAGTGGTAACAGCCAACGCTCTCTACATTTTTTGTCGAGGTTGGATCGCTTTCTTGACTGTAGAAAGACTCGATAATATATCCTAAGATTTGAAGGAGCTTTAGAGAATTGACGTAAAAAGCAATTTTACTTGGTTTGTGGGGTGGTGACTTGGTAGAAGCTTTGTAGTTTGGAGTAAGAAGATCATCGTCGTCCATCGCAGGTAAAATGAAAGAGCGAATGGAGCGTGAGGGTATCATCATGGGTCTCCCGTATGCCATAGAAAGCACCCTGAGCACAATCAGCGATTGTTACGGTTATGAAAGCTCGTATTGTATGGTGAGAAACACAAGAATAATGAATTCGAATGAGGTTCGTCATCCAGCAATAATAAGTATTACTCACCTATCCAATGTAATGCAGCCGCCCCAGACCCTTCTTCTCATCTCAATATCTACTTGACTTTGCTCTCGATCTAGATTATACCCATTGGTAGAATCAGATGGCCCAAGGTGCAGGCCGATGGTTTGCGCAGCTCGAATTGCGAGTCCGACTATATTCCAGCATAATCCCGACTTTTCCGTACTCTGAAGATATTGCGCCATTAATAATAGAGTTTGGACTAGCTCAATGCTACTCTGTGCAAGTAAATCAAAGCTTAGGAGCTGCTGTAGTCGGGCGTAGTAGAGGCCGCTTGTTGAGACCCTTTCGTGGGGCTCAACGGAAGGAGAAAAGTAAGCTCCAAGCGCAAAGACGGCGTTGAGGAGACAATAAAAAACTCTATGACTAGGGTTTAACCTCGGATGGTCATTGGGGGATGATTTGTGCTCCGGTTCCCAGATCCGCGAGTATGCACGAATGAATGTCTCTCGGTGCAGGAAAGGATAAAGACTGTGGACTCCCTCAAAGTAGCCATCGACCAAAGCATCGGCGTCCACCCGTGGAGGAAGACTGTATTCTGATGCACCCAGAAACCTTTTAGGCTCAAAGTAGGCGGTTGGGGATAGCTCTGTGGATTGTTTGGTGGCTGAACGGGATCTCGAGAAAGGTTCTTCTTGTGTGCTGGCCACTGGGCAATCCTCGCTAGTGCTACTAATCGCATATCGAACCTGGCGCATAAAGCCCACAGCACTAGAGGGACCGAAGTAATCTTTGCTACCCCGTCGTGGAGCTTTGTGATCAGAAGGACTTCCGCCATGCGCCCCCATAGCGTCCACGCCAATGGAATCATCGTCGTCGCTCTCTGAATCGTCAATACCATTCAATACTTGGAATCTGGATGGGTTCGAATGAGCGTGAAAGTTTCGATCATTCAAGGCCGTTGGGTCGCGGAGTGGTATAGGTCCACACGGTGTGCATCCGGGTTCTATTGGTGCAAGGTTCTCTAAGGGTAGATCTTCATCTTGCAGAAATAAATAGTCGATGCCCATTTGAGATCTTTCTGACCCAGCGTGCTCCGTACTTCGATGAGCATGATTATGCGATCCTTCTCTATTCGCGGAATTGACGATATCATAAGAACCTTCTCTTCTACAAGTGTTGGATCCCAGAGCAAGGGCCGATTTGCTGCCACACGCTTGCTCCAATTCTTTGATCCTAGCCCGCAACGACTCGACGTAGCTAAAAGGTAGGGCCAATGGTTAGCGTAAAATGTATGCCCAATGTATGGGAAAAGAGTAGAGCTTTTCATGTGTGACAATGCGATATGCTGGTATATATTTTAATGCCGCTCCGCAAAACGTCAAACACCCAGAAAGAATGTTATCTTGTTGACGAAGAGAGCTGGGAATGAACATTGCGAGCTTGTTGGGGAGCTTCAATGTGGCACGTACCTCGAACTGCCTCTCTTCAAGTTCTCATCGGTAAAGATGCAAGGCAATTGCAACTTTCGTCGAGAACACGCTCCGCAGACTGGTCTAACACCATCACATTTTCTAGAAACGAACATCATGGTCAGTATCTGTAAACTTGCCGACACATGATTCGTACCGCTTTCTTTCTCTACATTCAACGCATGCCAAAGAGACCTTCCTGCGTTTTGGAGGACGGTCTAATGTTGTGGAGTCATCCATGTGTTCGATTGCCTCAAGATATAGCCCGGAATGTTGCATGTACGAGGTAGTTGAAGGGGCTGGGGAGTCTCTTCGTAGTTTTCACGAGATGCAGAGAAAATCTCCCGACGCGGGGAAGTGGAGACTGCGGAGTCTGGAGAATTAGCTAAAGTTTGGCCTTTCCCAACTTCAACTAGAGTAGGACCGATGCTTGCCCATTTCGGGCCTACTAACAGCTCCTGACGTCCATTACGTCCTACTTCAGCAGAACGGTTTAATTGTACTATCCTGGGTCCATGCATTGGAGTGGATGCTACCTCGAACATAGGCGGCCTGTCGACAAGAATACGATCGTCCTACATGGCATGTTCAAAGCCACAAAATGAAGCCAACAAAGAAGTATGGACGACAAGAATGGTGTTGCTACATGTCAAGCGGTTGGGGAAACGTCTTTGTTAGAAAAAAGAGAGCTAGCTGCAACTAGCTAAGTTGTCTTAGTAAGTATTTTAAATTTTAGTGTCTCAATTTCTGCTCATAACCACAGCTATCTTTCTCTCTCTTAACTACCTAAATATTTGAGTTACTCCGCATTTTAAGAGCGGCTCAACGCCCGGTGAAATGGGTGCTACATATAATACATCAAATGGATCCGTGTGGCTTTCATCAACCCCGGCTTAGGCTCCGCACCATGCGGATCGTGGCCCGCAAGCACTACTTCCGTGCGGGTAAGAATCCGCAGCCTCACTTCCTCCGCAAGTTTCCCCCCTGGTTTGACCCCGGATGACATCCCATTCCCCATGGTCCATGGGGAGCGGAATGGTGCTCCTGCAAGAGGGTAAAAGGATGGCGGTACGGCCGACGGAAGAGACGCAGGAATCGTCCTATCTATCACTTTACAACTGTCAGAAATAGGCAAAATATCAATCATGTCTGCCAAGAGAGTCGACGTTCATCATCACTATGTACCGGATTTCTATGCAAAAGGTCAGACACTTTCCTGTCGCCGACCTACATCATATCTCTATGCTAACCATCAGCAGCTGTCGTATCATCAGGGGGTGACCCGTCCGGCTGGGAGATCCCAAAATGGTCACTTGAATCCGACCAAGCATTTACAGAGAAGTATGGGGTAGCAACTACCATGCTGTCTCTCACAGCACCAGGAGCTTGCATCCTCAAGGACCCAGCGGCATGCGCCAAGCTTGCTCGTGATGCAAACGAGTTCGCAGCCGCCATGCGCGACAAGGACCCAAAAGCTTACGGAGTATTGGCTGCGCTCCCATCGCTGCTCGATAAAGACCTTGCTCTCAAGGAGATTGCCTATGCATTCGACACTTTGAAGGTAGATGGGGTCACACTCTTCACTAGATACGGTCCTGGCAACCATTACCTCGGTCACCCTGATTTCAAAGACATCTGGGATGAACTTGAAAGGAGGAAGGCTGTTGTCTTCATTCACCCCACGCATCCGGTCAACACCAACCTCATCAGTTCCAGCCTACCCCAGCCTGTCATTGATTATCCCTTCGAGACGACCAAGGCAGCCGTTGATCTCATCGTCTCTCGCACCGTGCGAAATCATCCGAACTGCAAGATCATTTTGTCTCACGCAGGTGGCACATTACCCTATCTCGTAGGACGACCAGCAACCGTAATGCCGTATCTCGACAAATCCTTCACCGTCGAGGACTTCCTTGAGGATGCTCGCAACTTCTACTTCGACACAGCTGTTGCGGGAAGTGAGAATGTTCTCCTGGTTATCGAGAGGTTTGCTAAGCCCGGACATGTTTTGTATGGCAGTGATTATCCATATGCCGGGCCGGGTATCATTTCCTACCACACCGATGGGCTTGATAAGTATCCGTTCCAATCGAAGACGTTGTTGGAGGATATCAATCGTAACAATGCTTTGAAGTTGTTTCCTAGACTTCAGGAGTAAGCGGTGGTTATGAGGTCACGTAAAGATTACATACAAGATAGTCGCAAATTAAAACAACTACTAGCATTAACTCAGTGCCCATGTTTGAACGTTTAGGGTGATATTTTATGTAGCAAAGCAACTCATTGAATGCTATTGAATCAGGCATACCATACCACCGACGATGTCTTAAGGTTAGAGATAAGATTGGAAAGCCATTAGGCTCCTTGCACTATATTCTATTTGCGAAAAACTTGGTATTTGTCATGAAACCTCCTTCGTTCAGGTTCGCCAAAGTCTACTTGTAGATTCTTGAGGGCCCAATACACGGCATAGTGTTTTTCTGAACTTGGAGGGTACGTGGCTTTAATGAAGTATTGTAGAAGTTATTTTGGAGGCGTATCTTCCCCATTAACACCAGTGCTATCAGGCCGAGCAAAATTTATTAAGGCCAGTTGCCATCATCAAGCCCATATAGAGGGTTGGGGTAGTATATCACGACCCTGCAAGTTTTGTGTTCAAAAGGCTTAGCGCTATAAGCAACATAGTTATATCCCATCGTCAGACCAGATAGGACCAGATACTCATGGCCTCGCCCCTCCCCTTGACACCTCCACCTCAACAGTCAAAACACTACAAACCGTCCTCTTCCCCACCATAGCCGCAAAGAGATCTTCCCCTTCTGGAACCTTATTAACAACCAAGAATAGCGTCTTGCCATCCTCCCCTCCAAGCGCACAAGCCGTCGCATCTCCATCCACATGAATCTGGTGCGTAATCTTCCCCTCAACATCTCTCCTAATGAACATCTTATACCCCAACATACTAATCCACAACGCATCTTCCGCATCCATACACACGCCATCAATCCCGCAAAACCTCTCAAAAGGCTTATCCGCCGCAGTGGCTAGTTCATGCGTATCCCAGATCGTTTGCCGGTTTAGGAGTTGAAGAGGCTCAGGCCCAGAGGAAATGCTGAATTTCTCGAGATGATACGCGAATGTTTCGCCGAGGTAGAGCGATTCACCCTTCGAATCAATAGCTATACCATTAGGGAAGACTATTCCCTCAGCCGCGACGCTGACTTCTCTTGACCGGGGTTCGACAACGAGCAAGCGGCCCGGGCTTGGGTTTTCACCGTGCAGCACCCTGGCGCCCGTATCGTCGATGATGACGCGACCGTGGGCATCGATAACCATATCGCCGCAATATCCCGTCATCTTCCCTCCCAAATCAGCATAGAGTTCTGATTTCTTGCTTGAGAGAGTGTACTGGTGGAGTTTTGCGTCGAACATAGATGAATAGATCAAGGTGTTCTCATCTAGGAAACACATCCCATTAGGCTGGTTCTCTACTTCCAGAACATCTGATACCGAGCCCGTGGGAGTGATATTGTAGATTTTACGACCGATCATGTCGGAAATGTAAAGAGTGGAGCTGGGAGCGTGCCATCGTGGGCTTTCGCCAAAGTAGAGGCCGGTGGCTAGGGGCTTGGGGGAGAGAGTTTTGGCGGATGTATTGAGAGACATGTTTGGTCTGTAAGATAGTTTTCGTTGAAGGATTGCATGTTTGCCATCTGAAGTTGGGGCATTGTCTTATCCATGGGGTGAAGTTTGTGGGGTCAAGGGATGGGCGGGGAGGTTGCGGACGACGATCCGCTCTAGTGGTGGAGTCTTTGCCGCACATCATTCTGTATTCTACGCATAGGGGAACGAAGAGAATCAACACCGTTCATCAGGAAGGTGTCAAAACTGTGTATCGAATATATCTGCCCTGCAGGTTCAAGAGGAAGTGAATATGTTAGGCCGTCTCAAAAATCGCGTCGCGATTATATCTGGATCTTCTAATGGCTTAGGCCGCTGCATCGCTCTCAGATATGCAAACGAAGGTGCACATGTAGTATGTGCGGACGTTCAACCTTCTTCCAGCAGTGCCAGTTCTAGAGCTGCAACCCACGATCTCATCAAAGAAAGAGGCGGAAAGAGTATATTCATAAAGACGGATGTAAGCGATGAGAAGAGCATGCAAAACCTCGTATCATCCACCGTTCACGAGTTCAAAAGACTAGATATGTACGGTCGACTTTCAAAGCCCCAACTCGAGATGCGACGCACGTTAACAGACTACCTGCAGAATTGTCAATAATGCCGCCATAGCTCCAGAAGCCCATTCTCCAGCCCCCATCTATTCAACCCCTCTTTCAGTCTTCGATTCCACCTTGAAAGTAAACTCTCGCGGCGTCTTCCTAGGTACTAAATACGCCGGCACGCAAATGATGAGGCAAGAGCCACATTCCAATGGAGACAGAGGTTGGATCATAAACATCGCATCTGTGCTCGGGTTGGTCGGGAAATCAGGCGCGATTTCGTATTCAGGGGCTAAGGCTTCGGTGGTCAATATGACGAGGAGTGCTGCGTTGGATTTTGCACCACACAGGATTCATGTTAATGCTATTGCGCCGGGATGTGAGTACCCCCTGAGTGCGAATGGGGAAGTGATGAAAGGAGAGGGCAAAATGAGAGATGGTGCTGATCCAATTTGTAGTCACGAAGACGGCGATGATTGAGACCATGACCCAGGATTCTGAAGTTAAAGCACAAGTGGAAGCTTTGCATCCTTTCAAGGGCCTCGGCGACCCGGAGGATATCGCAAGCGCAGCCATTTTCCTAGCAAGCGATGATGCAAGTTGGGTGACGGGCGTGTGTCTGCCGGTTGATGGGGGTTACACAGCTCAATAGCCTGTGGCGGTTTTGAAATCTGCGGGCGATTCGAGGTCGTGCGGTGCACGGAGGCAAGGGCCAGCGATGTGCGATTAGAAAGAAAGTATTTAACCTGTGCTGCCATGGGAATAGCTATTTAACGAAGTCTCAGGTGGTTGGGGCGCAGAATACCACTCCCCATCACCTCTTCGCATCCACCGTCCCCACAAACAGTGTTTTCCTCCGCACCCTATAAAACTTATCCAACTGCCTTCTTCTCTCCTCCTGCGTCATACCCTCCACGACCAACGCAAACTCAACCGGATCGTCATAGCCTTGCAATCTAGCGATCTCGCAGAACTGTCTGCGTCGAACATCTTCTGGCGGTTTGTACTTATACCTGATAAACTCCTCGACATCCGAATCCTTCTCACTTGCTTCCTCATCCGCCTCCTGGATATTGAGTTTCTGGCTTTGACTCTGAGACAGATCGAAGACCATTTTCCTTCCCAAATCGAGGTCCTTACTCAGTTGCATAGCTTTCTTGCTCAGCTGTTCCTCGATCTTACTCTTGCCGATGACTTCAGAGTTCTCGTGTGTATACTGAACACCTGCTTTTTCTAATATGGCGTTGACGGGATCTGGTCCCTTCCGTTTAACCCACTTTTTTCTTCCGCGCTTTGAATCCTCGCCCCTGGTGATGGCATCTGCGACTTTCTTCATCTGGCTTAGCGAGTCGGTATTCTCGTCATCAGCGATGCCGAGGACATCGTCGCCGAGTACGCTTTCTTTTTCTTCTTCGTCTTCTTCCTCCTTGTCAGATTCATTTTCATCGAAGTCGACTCCTATAACGCTAACGCCTGCCTTGACCTCGGCAACGTTGGTTTTGTGAACGATGTCTCGCAGAAGATGTCCCTTGTCCTCGAAGCTGAATAGATTCTTCAACCCGAATAGTTCTCCCTTCTTCCCACTTTCGTCCATTACACCTTTAAAATATCGACGTTCAAGACTGGCCGTGTATCCAATGTTCGCCTGCTGCTGTTTATAGATCTGTCTCGCGTAGACGATTTCCTCAATCGTGCCTGCCGAAACCAGTCGAAATACCTCTACATCCCGCGTCTGGCCAATTCTGTATGCGCGATCCTGTGCTTGAAGGTCATACGCAGGATTCCAATTTGGGTCGACGACAACGACTTTATTGGCGGATGTGATGTTCAGGCCCACACCACCAGCTTTTGTACTGATGAGAAACACGAATTGATTAGGATCAGAATTAAAGTCCGCAACTGCTTTGGCACGATCGTCGTATGACATGCTTCCATCTAGGTAGGAGAAATTATACTTCGTGCCATCAATATCGAAGAGTGCTTTCAGAAGCTTCAATAAACGAACGGAGTGCGAGAACACAAGAGCCTTGTCCCCGTTACTATGCCAGAAGTCTAACAGACGTTTGAGGACCTTCCATTTCCCGCAGAAATCACGGGTCGAGAGGCTCAGAATTTGGTCTTTTTCTCGATATAAATCCCTCCAGTGGTCTGGCATGGCGACTTGCAAGTTCTCCAGGTCCTTTGCCCTTTTTTCAGGACGGTCTTCGTTTACAGGCAAGAGAAGCGCGAGATGGTTGGACAGTTTTTGGAGCGTGACCATGCAAGGAAATGCATGATAGGACCAAAGCCCGCGGCCGTTAGTCAATTCCATATAACAGCACCAGCCTCGTTTCTTGCCAGAGTTGCAGTCACAGGGATCAGAGGATGTCCGTATGTACTCGACCATTTCGCTCTCGACGAAGTTCTGATAAGCTACTGCTTGAGTATCTGTAAGTTGACAGAAGACGACTCGGTCGCTCTTTTTGGGAAGTTGGTCTGCAATCAACGTCTTCATTCGACGCAGAAACACGCCAGGGAGGACATTATTAACAAGATCCGATGCTGTTCTACGAGCTTTGGCGAGCTGTTCATTATTTGCGTCATGCGCTTGTCCAACCTTTAGAGGCATGCTGACGTTATGTTTCCATGTGGATAGGGTTCCGAAGTGGCCTGGTCGTGCCCAATTGAGGAGTGCCCAAAGTTCTTCGTATTTGTTCTGTATTGCCGTTCCTGTTAGGCCAATTCTGCAGAGGGCGTTAACCTCGTTCATTGCTTTTGTGATCTCTGCGTCTCGACTCTTGATGGTATGGCATTCGTCTGCAATGATACAATCCCAGTCCACCGTGTTCAAAACGCCCTTGTTGATGCGATACGTCGAATATGTCGTGATCATAATCTCGAGCATTCCGTTCCTCGCGGCTTGTAGCGCGGCATCTTTTTCAGATGACGACCCGTGATAGACATAGACCTGCCACCATCCCCATCTCTCCAACTCGTCTTGCCAATTCTGCATTAAGCCTCCGGGACAGATGACTAGAACTTTGGGGTACCATCGGCCATCCTCTAGGCGTCGAATTTTCCGCATTCGTTTCGCATCACGTTTGGTACCGGATTTTCCGAACGCTGCTGTAAGAAATGCAATGACCTGAATGGTTTTACCCAAGCCCATGTCATCACCTAGAATAGCACCCCTTTGACGAGCAAAACTCTCGTGAAGAAATTGCACGCCCTCAACTTGGTAGTCACGTAACCATTGAGCAATCGGAGCAGGAACAACTCCTTTTGAACGCGGAAACCTGATGTCTTTCTTCTCTCTTTGAGTCTTCACTCCTTTGTTTCCTCTGAAATCGGGCTTCTCTTTCGACGCTCCAAGATCCTCATCATCTGAGAAATCAACATCCTCGTACTTGGGAGGGAGTCTCCATCCGGCATCATGAAGTTTGTCTAGCTTAGCCCTTCGTTTTTTGATGTAATCCGGAATGGAGTCCTCCAATACCGCATCATCTTCTGCTGGACCCTCTTCATCAGTTGTCCCAGCCCCAAACGCTCCCGTCTTCCAGTCTGGGTTTTCGTCTCTGGTGGTTCGTGCTCTCTTGATCTTCTTGCCTACAATACTAGTTTGCTTAGCGGCACGAGCTGATATTGCGGCCTTTGCCTTCTTTGTCTCCGCAGCTACCCGTTTTCTTTTCAGAGATTTGCGGTTCTTAAAGTTGCGATATGCGGCCTCGGGATCCTCTTCATCAGTGAGGTTGACCTGTTCATCACTGGCGTCCGTCTGGCGCTGTGATGCGAAGGCATCGTCCGAGTTCTCCGACCATTCGACTCGTTGCGATGGTATTTTTCTACCTTGGGGTTTCTTAATCTTAGTCCTATCTTCATCTTCTCCTTCCTCAATTTCGGATTGAGATTCGGAGGGCATATCAACTGCAGGTTGTGTGAGTGCTGCATGGAGATGAACAAGCGTAATCAGCTCCAAAACATCTGATGGTGTACGCATAGAATGAGTCACTCACCATCAATACACTGCGATATTTGCAACCCCAAATCCTTACTGACTTCTTTCGTGATATCGAGACCGCTTTCGTCACTAATCTCGGAGTCTTCGGCAATGAATTTGGGCATTCTAAAGCTTCTCTTGTCCCGGTTGGACATCATCGTGTCTAACTCCACTCCGTTGGATATTCGATTTTATATATAGGTTCATGTCTGGGTGAAAGTGAAAGTGAAAGTGAAAGTGTAACGAGTGAATGCCAGTGATGCGACGCGCCGTAATTCACGTCGACATGTGAACCCCACCACGCTCGCCAAAAAAGGCACTTGACGTCGATCTCCCGCCTTGAACATCAATTTTGCAGCCACGGCCAAAACATTCACTCCGAAAGACCATTTCCTCTCAGCGTTCTCCAACAATCGTGTTCTGACTTTGATCTTCGCCACCGAACCCGTCCCTCAACGACCAATTATCCCCCGATCTCTGCTTGTTTCTTAGAAATGCCTCTCGACACCTCAACCTACTCCCTCGCGCTCCTGCGTCTTGACGGCAGACGCTGGAACGAGCTCAGGCGGATACACGCGCAAATATCCACTCAAGCCGCCGCCGACGGGTCCAGCTACCTTGAAATGGGCAATACAAAAGTTCTCTGCACGGTATCTGGCCCGGCTGAGGGAAGACAAGGAGGAGGAAGAGCAGGTGGAGGGGGGAACGAAGCGAAAGTAGAAGTCGATATAGGGTTCGCTGGGTTCAGTGGTGTGGATAGGAAAAGGACGGGGCGAGGAGATAAGTATGTAGCTCATCAACTCTGTCTAATTCCCATTGCGATCTGGGTCACAGTTTTGTCTCAATTGCATCCTCGAATGCACTCCAACAGATCAAACGCTAACACAAACCCTTCCAGACGCATCTCAGAAATGCAACACACCCTCAACACATCCTTCACATCCCTCCTCCTAACGCACCTCTACCCGCACTCTACCATAACCCTAAACCTCCACATTCTCTCCCAAGACGGCTCCCTCCTCGCCGCCTGTATAAACGCCGCCACGCTCGCCCTCATAGACGCCGGAATACCCATGACGGACTACCTAGTCGCGTGTACCGCAGCCGCTTCGCCCTCCGCCTCCGACAACGAGATGTCAGACCCGCTGTTAGATCTCAATGGGCTAGAAGAACAGGAACTGCCGTTTCTGACGGTGGGGACGGTGGGTGCCAGCGAGAAAGTTAGTGTATTAGTTTTGGAGACGAGGGTGAGAATGGAGAGGGTTGAGGGGATGCTGGCGGTGGGCGTGGAGGGGTGTAAGCGGGTTAGGGAAATATTGGACGGGGTGGTTAGGGGATATGGGAAGAGGTTTGGGTGAGGAAAGGAGGGCTATGGTGAGGTCGATTGAGAAATCAAAAATACCCCTGGAGAGTACCTGGCAAGTGTTTGGGGAAAGATGGAGGAGCTATGGCCGTACAAAGCTGTGAAGATATCTCTTTCATTAGGAAGGATGAGAGATCAGCGCCGCGTCTGTACACCAGATGGTTGCGGGGAAATATCTGGTCTACATCGGCGAGGAGAATCCATCGCCAGCCGCAGCAATGGCTGCTTGTCTCCGCCCATGGACTATTTGCATGGCAATCCTGCAAATCGGGCTGTTCACATAGAAACCGTCTTATTAAGCCACAAGCATCATTCAAGAAGATCCACTCATGGAGTTTAACTTTCTACAATACCAAAAATAAGATTCCCCAACCCGTTTCTCAAAACAAACACATCACAAGGGATATCCAGCTTAACAACTCTACGCGCCCGAGAAAAAAGAAACCCCCCAAGTCAGCACACAGAACTTCAAATACTAAGGTATCATAAGCAGAAAGCGCATAGCCCATCTAACGCTCAAAGATCTCAACGCACAAAACCCCCCAAAAAGCGCAGATAGATACATTAAAAAGAGCTTTCATCCCACAAACACACATAGATACATAAATCCGCGCACCGCCGAAACGCTTTCATCATACATGAGACATGAGATTCACCCCATTGACAAACGTAAAAGAAAAAGAAGAATAGAGTACTCCGAAGACCAAAATGCTACCGTCTCTTCAAAACAAGCCATAGAAAACGCCATGGCGGTTCCTTCACTTTCTCGTCTTAGATCCCGCGTTAGATCAAGCTCGTCCCCAGTTCCAAGCTGCGATCCGCCCTCCCCTACGTCTACCGTCCCGTCCTCCACCGCCCATCAGCAACAACCTCAAACACGACTCTTCTCCCGCGGCCCCTAACACCCTCGACGCCCCCGTTGTCGAGCCATCGCTGCAGATTCTTACATTGGCTGACATCAAAGAGTTCGAGATCGCGACAGCCCTCTACGACGGCTTCGACACCCGTACCCGTGACGCGCACGCAGCCGCGCACAGAGAGCTGTTTGAGTTCGAGCAGGTGGAGCGAGATGCAGCGGAGCGAGGTGTCGGAGACGGCGGAGCCGCAGAAGGCGAGGTTGAGGTGGGTGAGGGAGGGGAGGCCGAGGGAGAGGACTTCGGTTGCTGTGTCGGAGAGGGCGCAGCAGAAGGACTGTGGAGCAAGGTCAGCATTAGATTCCATACCTTGAAAACTCCCAATATAAAATTGGATACTTGAAGAGCGGTTGAAGGAGAAGTTATATAAAGGAGATGATGCGACTCACCAGGTCCAACTCCCTAAGCCCCTTCGCGGCGTTAGTTAAGTAGACAATGGCATTATCGGTCAAGTAAGTACAATCTGCCAAACAGAGTTTACTCAATCTCGGGAATGGATACACGCTCCAGTGCTGAAACCCCACGTCCGTGATCGTGGTGCACCGTGTAAGATCGATCTGTTCAATGCGCTGGGCAGCATGTACAGCAATATGCGCCATGCTTCGGTCCGTGATGTGCTTGCAATAAGAAAGTGTAAGGCGCTTTAGCTTCGGACAACCGACAACAGTCCCTGGTGGGAGAGGCTGTGGAGCGGGGCCGCCCTTGTTGTGAGAGTAAGAACGATGACGTCCGTTCATTTGCTGTTGTTGCTGTTGCTGATGCTGCGCATGTGCAGCCATGGCTATGGCGGGCGGGAGGTCTGGTACCACCCATCCGATAACGCGAGCGAGCAGGTTATCACCGACTTTTCTGCAATTGCTGAGGTCGACTTCTTCGAGGCCTTTCGCTTTGTTCACCATATCAAGGACGGCTGGACCAGTGATGTCCCATACACTTTTCATTCGCCAGATTTGGGCTGTCGGTGCGCAAGAGGTTGCGAGAGAACTAAATCCTTCATCTGTAACGTGGAAGCAGTTGCTGATATCCACAATACGGGGTCGTTTATTAGCGAAGGGGCAGATTATTTCGGCGAGGTTGCTGTCCGTTACTTTGCGGTTGTATTTTGAGAGGTCTAACACGTGAAGGATGTCGGGTGATGTTGTGATGAGTTTAAGCCAGTGCATAGATACTAGTCGGGTTCGCATTAATTCGTAAATGTCGAGATGTTGGAAAATGGAGATTAAGATGGAGTCTGGTAAGACGCCTTTGCCGAATCTACTCGGTCTGCGTATTATTCGGGGTCGTTTGTTGGATACTTGCGATTCTGGTGGAGTGGATGAATGTTTCGGAATTGGAGAGTGTGACAATGGCGTCCCATTCGGAGAGGGCGATTTTGAATGACCCTCGTTCGAGGCGCTTTGGGATCCTTCAGGTGGAGGCGGAGCTAGGGATCCTCTGCGAGACCTCGACCTGACATTGTCCAGGTCCACGTTTAGAAATGGATCGGGATCGTAAGGTTCGATGACCAATTTTTCGCCTCTTCGACTTGGTGTGAGCGGAGTCTCCATTGTGGTTGTCATTTCGCTGAAAGTAACCGTAGGTACGCTCTTTTTCCGCGGTGTTCGAGGTACAATATCTGCGATGGCGAGTTCGTCGATTGCTGGAGTATTGTCACCCACATCCGTCATCGAGACGTCGTTATCCTGGGCTGCTTCAAGCCGTTGCTTCGCGGTGTCCTCAACCTGTCGACGAAGGTTGGGGGAACATCTCTGCCATAGTTCATTCAGAACATCGCCACTGATCATCAGACATTCGACTGAGGAAATGGTCCTGACAGTTGCGGTTCGTCGAGGTGCCAAGGACAAGCTCGTGACCTCTCCGAAATATGAACCAGCTCTTAGACGGGCTTTCACCTGGTGAATGACGCCCTCTGAGAACCTTGAAGGTTCCCCGCCAGCGATTGATTTTCTCCGACCAAATTGATACATGCCCATTCCTACGTGCCCGTTTTCCTCGGGTTGTTTATTGACATTCACCACTTCCACTTCACCTCTTACGATGAAGTAAACATCCCGGCCTTGCGACCCCTGTTGGATTATGTCGGTGAATGGTGGGTATGTCCGCAACTCAGCATTCAGCCCGATAAAATGGAGAATGTCGGCTGGTAGGCTTGCAAATAGCGGTAACTCTTTAAGCAGCAGTCTCACATTCACGCTCCCACTACCAAATGCACTCAAGGCCGCTGCTTCTGCAAGACCCGGACTAGGCGATTTCCGTTTCTTGTATGCGCTCACGACCTCTCCATCCCTCAAAGCGCCCACATCGCCCATTATGACGTCCCCATCCATCCTATCAC
Organism: Hysterium pulicare CBS 123377; assembly: GCA_000467715.1. Classification (NCBI taxonomy): domain Eukaryota; kingdom Fungi; phylum Ascomycota; class Dothideomycetes; order Hysteriales; family Hysteriaceae; genus Hysterium; species Hysterium pulicare. The sequence goes on from AJFK01000502.1 coordinate 118,602, forward strand.
GGGGACGCTTACCAGTCCGGTAAAACGACTTTGTAGAGTCTTTTACTGCGCCATTTGCAATCTCTTTCTTCTTCCGCTCTAGAATGGACAGCCTCTCTTTCGCTTCGTCCATTATAGCCCTCTCCACCTCCGGAAATTGTGGCAGTTCCTTCTTCAGATCTTCCTTGTTCAAGCGCACCACCAGCGACCTCATGTTGGCGGTGATTGTGGCTGTACGGGGAATATCCATTAATATCCCAATCTCCCCAAAGAAGGCACCCGGCTTCAATTCCGCATATGTGCTCTCTCCATCTCTTGAAGTCACCCGTACCGCACCACGCACCAGCCAATACATAGCCTTCGCATCGTCTCCTTCCGTTAAAATGTAATCGTGCGGTTGGTAAAGCTGAGGCCGCAAATGGGTGCCGATCGCAGCGAGGAAGGAGTCTGGAGCAGAGAGAAAGAGAGGGAACGAGCGTAGTCGGTCGAGCAGGTCCAAAGGCAGACCCTGAATCGTCGAAGCGGTTAAAGGAGAAGGGCGAATTGGTCGTGTGGGGTTCGATTCTGAGTCGTAGGCTCGAATGAGGGACATGGGATCCGGTACAGGGCCACCATTCAGCTGTTTGGCGTGCATGGTGGGACTTCCACCAGCCCTAGGATATCGGCGCATCTTGAACAGCTTGGTGAAAAAAGTGAAGCGGCGAAAGATGACTGAGCGGGAAATCCAGGGTCGACGGGCGCGGACCTATGTCAGACGCGTGGGAGACTGAGAGACGGACGCAGGAAACCTTGATGATCCTCCGCTTTCTACACAACACAGTAATACGGGATATAAGATGACCATTCACAGCGACAACATGGCGCCCTCGCGCTCAGAAACGAAGGATGATTGACAGTGAGCGTGTGAGTAAGACCAGGCGCGAGGTTCTGAGGGTGCAGTATAAGCGGCAGGGAGCATTGCCGGAAGCGACGATGTGTCTGTTCGACCGTCGGGATTGGAGGGAGGGTTTGACCTCTGGGCAAGAATAGCAGCAAACGGAGCAATGTTTCAGAGGGCTGGCTGTGGAGACTGGCGAGAATGAACGGTGGGAACTGCGAATGACGGGTGGTTTGCGGAGCTTGGGACGGTGGACGTGGACCAGAGGATTCAGGCAGCGTGGGTGGCTGTTGGGTAGCGGGTTCTGGGACGATTGGCGGGCCAGCAGCGGGGCGCACGCACATTAGCACATTAGGGCTTCCATGAGCCGGCCAAGCTTCGCTAAGGGGCTTCGAGAAGAAGAACGTCTGTCTCATCGATGCGCCACACGGAGTTGGAAGCTGATACGAATCCTCCGGGAACTATTTCGACACTACTGCCTGCGACGACTGCAGGTGCTACATGAAAAGGTCCCACTCCTACAGAGCCTCCCAAGGCAACGGCCCTGCTCGACTTTTTGGGGGAAGAACCGCTGAGTGTGACACGATCGGCCTCACCTGCACTTTCAAATGGTACATCATCGTTCTTTTCCACGAACATAAGCTGAGCTGTCTGTGATCCATTTCGTCTTTCAGTGGAGCCATTGTCATGTTATACGTGCCTATATTCATTTCAGCCGTATTAAGTATAATCTAACTCCCCTCCCCACTGCATGTCCAGATATTCCAAGGTCTTTGTGCTTCGCCTGGGTCAATTTGCCCTTTGGCCACTCCTCAAAGCACTTTCATCACTGTGTGCGGAACCCGTGTGGTCTCTGGGTGGCATCTGAACGCCATTTCGCTGCAGTGTAGCTAGCCAGGCATCCTGTCCAGCCTCTCACCTAACTCAGCCGCACCTTCAGCCGTCTTACGCATGTGTACTACTATTTTGTAGTAAGCAACCGAGGACACGATCACGTTGTTCACTTCACTTTTGGGAGAATAGCCGGGTTCGTTTTAAGTTTCATCACGTTCGTTAATCTGAATGTATAAAAGATGCCATGGGCTTTATGCCCTATAATGCCCGCTGAGTGACATGCCAAATTAGAGCCTGCATCAAATTTCCGTTGCCCACCTAGGCACCTACCGTTCCTGGACTCTGAGAAAAGGGCATCCCTTTACGCCTGCATAGATCATGAAGCCCTCCGTGGTATGTCCTCCGCCAAATTCATATCACGTTATATGAGGCTAGTACTGGTCCCGTCGCCTGTCTCTGTCTCTGTCGCCGTCTCTCTCCCTCTCATTTCCTCTTCCCTTCCGATTTCCGCTTCCCTTCCTTCTCCCTCAACTGCCCTTTCTTCTCCGCCCACATCTTCCCAGCCTCTCTTGCTCCCACCGCTCCTATCACCGCGGTCGCAATTGTCGTGAAAGTATCGCCTTTGCCCATCTCATTGCCTGCTAAGCCTCCCGCTAGAGCTCCGACAACGGCACTTGCTATGCCTTTCCCCGACGGCGACTCGGATCGCGATCTGGAGCGTCTACGGCGGCGCCGTGGAGATGGAGGAGAGCTGTGGTCTTGGTTGCGTGCGCGACGTCGTGGCGGTGAGTACGAGGGCGAGCGCCTGTCTCGTGGGAGCGATCGCTGGCGACGAGCATTATCTACGCTGTCTTCGTATGGTGGGCGAAGTGGTGCTGCGTAGCCAACTGGCGGCGGCTGAGGTACAGGAGGTGGCTATTTAATGACCGTTGTTAGAAACCTCGCGACGGGCGAATGAAAAGAAGACTCACCACCATTGCCGTGACGGGATACGCGCCATACTGTATAGCGTTATCTCGCCTACGGGGATCTGATCGCGGATTGAAACTCCGCGGTTGATCATTGCGATAGGCATCACCATCAAGCCCTCGATCTCTTGGTCGCGGCGGGTCTTCTCTTCTGCCAGAGTTATCGTCGTCATAATCTCTGCCCCTATCCCACCTGGTATCACTTCCTCTTCTTCTCCTCGGCGCAGAGTCATAGTCCCTCTCCTGGATATCATCCGATCTGTATCCATCCATATCGTCCGGTGATTCCTCACGGCGGGAGCAACGTTCAGGGTGCTGCTGACCACCACGGCCCTTCTTCTTTTTGGGCTTCAAGCTGCGATATCCGTGATGGACTTTATCATGAACTCTGTCGTGGAATTTCTCGGCGAACAGGTTGACGCCTTCAGCCCCGAGTTCCTAGTTCAAGTTAGATAAGATGCACGAAGGGTTCAGATAGCGGGGTAGACGTACGACAACCTCTCCATAGTCGCCCATGTTTTTGCTCACTGCACTCGAATTTGGGGATAGAAGGGGAGTTTGCTGCTCGAATGGTGGGCATCCAGCACCTGTTGAGTTTGCCTAGTCACAGGACGATAAAGTAAGCACCGCCATGGCGTTGAGATGCCAGATGACGCATGGCGCCTTGGCGGAGGGGAAACGGGACAGCGCTCAAATGGAGGGTTAAGGCATGCAAAGGGGAGTTTCTCCGTTGTATTCAGTTTTGACGATGTCGAGTCGCGATCGTGGGGAAATTTCAAGAGCAATGGACGCGTCGCAAACAGAGCAGGGCTTTCCTTGGGTAATCTCCCTAACGCTTTTCTCGCTAGTTAAAAATAGCCACGACGATTCCACGGTTCTCGGTAGTTTTTCGGCGATATTCCACCTGGTATCAGGCTCGAATTCAATCAGAAATTACAAAAGCCTTCACACCACCAAAACGTGGTCACAACTGTATATACAACAGCCGGTATTCAGCGCTATGCGAGGAGGCCATTACACCGTGCGGTGTGAGAAAGATTTGGTCCGATAATCTCAATTGGAATATTTTCAGTTATTGTTCACGTCTAGTTCTGCAAGACCTTAGATACAAGCGGACCTCTGGAAGAACGCAGGAGTATCTATACAGGCAGAATCTTTGGCCTGGAAGCCAAACTCATACACCGACGCAATGATGCGAAAATACTGTCCCTCTGGAAGCCCAAGACGCTCCCCGACAGCGCCAACCAGCACGATGTTGTCCCACAACATAACTGGGGGAAGGCTCAAGTCCAGAATAAGATTCGTAACGGCCTCATTAACCTGTCGGACGATGTTAGCCTGTTGTAGCAACGTCTGATATCGAGCGTTCTCGGGCTTGAGGAGCCAGTCTTGCAATGGGATTTGCATTGTCATTTTCCGTTTTGCGAAGTCTACGGACATGCGACAAGATGTCACAATGAACTCAGCATCTAGGGGCATGAACGGGATCTTACTCGGCTGTTCGCTCATCAGCGCTGTTACAGTAAGATACTTCTTAGTTGGAACTCGCCTACCTGTTCCATCACTCGACTCCACAGTCTCTTTTGCTAGTCGAAAGTTGACGTTCTCTACAGCAGTGACTTGGTCAATCTCAAAAAAGGACAACGAAGTCTTGTTATGGGGATTTGGTATCTCCCCCATTGTCAGAACCGGGCCATTTGCGGCAGTAAAATAACGGAACCGTTGGTGTGCCGTTCTGCCAGTGATCTCGATGTACGGCATCGTGTCGGCATACGTTCCATTCAATGGCACCTTTAACGCCTTGGGATGGAAACCAATATCCACAACGATGCAGTACTCATCGAGACATATGGCAGTCAAACAGTGCCATGGCGGGCCCGACTCAGGAGACTCCTCATAGCAAGCCAAAGCCTTGACATTCTCGGCAAACTGCTGCAGCCCTGGAGCGTTATTAAGGGTCACACGGAGGTTCTTGGCTAGGATGAAAGCAATGTCAACACACGTTGCAAATGGTTTGGTTTCTTGCCATATGCCTCGTGAAGCCTCCGTAGCACTCGTCCCAGGGTTTCTGGAAACGTAGTGCCAGCTATGCCATGTGCTCCAATTGTATGTCAGCGTTTGTCGGAGCGCGACTTGGTTTGCAACCTCGAGCAGAGATTGACTCACCTGGAAGTTGTTGATGCTGCCGCCGGCAGCGAACGTCTGTGGAAATTGTGGCGACATTTCTTGCGGGTGAAGGTATAGTCGCAGGTGTTCTAGGCGTAGATACGAGAGATGAAAGCTGCTATACGAAGGGCATGTTATTTATGCAGAATCGCATATGATGTATACAATGCCAGTATACATTCACAATACTTCAGTCGTCCGAATACCAGTTGTATCTCAAGCGCTGACATTGTAAAGGTCAAACGTGTCCGTTTTCAAGGGTGTTAGGAATTATTAAGGAATTAGTAGCGCGAGTGCTGAACAATGTATAAGATCCTGCACATGTCTCATAGTAAGATCAGCTGATTAGGGTATTAAGGTTGGGTTATGAGCTTATCCAGAAAGAGCCTAGGTATGCAAGGCCGCATCCGTGGTGTTGCACCCCTCTCAAAAAGCAATCATGTTTTCGCTGCCAGGCTGCCTCAGCTAACATGATCAACCGACTTCGCTGCTGTGCAAGTGGTGAACGCCACCTTCTTCAGCCTTGTCCGTCAGGCCATAGCGCAAGCCAAGAGAGCGGGTATTGTCTTGCGAGGCCCGTAATAAGTATGCTTGATATCCACATCGTCGGCTTCGGAACACAACATAGCAGAGAAAGCCACCCAAGATTTGACTGATCGCAGAGAGCCGCAATGGCAACGGCACCTATACCACGTGCGTTTTTGTCTCCAAGCCGTTCGGCCTTTGCTGTCATCAATCCCGTCACGGAGGAGTATGATCGTGTCCTCGACCGAACCGGCGCAACACAGCTCAGGAAGACCGGCAGTTTCTTCGCTATATCATACGTATGGAGCGAGTGGAAGGCATCTCACACAGAAAAGCTGCCATCGTGGCGACACATTCGAGAACGACTAATTCAATTATCTACGACTAGCCTCGCGACAAGGCTGCTCAAACCCTCGGTCGACGTCGACCCTTGGAAGATATTCCAGGCCGATTCGTTCCGTTGTTGGATCGACTGCAAATGCATCGACCAAAACCTTGCAGCTGACAAGGCCTACTGGATACCTAGAATGAACGAGATTTACTTCGATGCAGCCTGCACAATCCTGTTGTTGAAGGACCTTGATTTGACAGCCCTGTATGAACTGTACAAACTTATCACCTGTCTCGTTTCGGAGGCTACTCCTGAAGGTTCCCCACGAAGTGGACCAACCTCACATCGCTGTTTGTTCACCCCAAGCTGTATCTCGCTGAAATCTTCTATATCGCCAGAGCTGGAGGATGTCTGCCTGCAGACACTTGAAGCGCTATGGAACGGTTCTTGGAGAAAGCGTGCTTGGATTTTCCAGGAAATATTGCTGTCAACCGAGTATATGCTAAGCTGGGGTGATGCATCGTCCGTGGCGTACATGGAGCTTGGCACAGTTGGTCACATTGCTGCGTTTCTCTATGAGCGGCATCCTGAGAAGCAGTGGCTCCACGACTTCTGGACCTGGTGTAAACAATGCCAATGCTTACGGGAGTTCTATGCGGACAAGTGTGATATGGAGGCGACCATCCTTCAACTTGCCGAACACCTTGAATCCACTATACCATGTGACAAATACTATGCCCTATGCGGTATTCTGGGTTTGAGCGACCTAAAATACGACGCTCGACACACCGCTGAGGAAGCCTTGAACAACATTATCTCCAACCTCACGAAGCGAGGGAGGCTGGGCTGGATGTATGCCATACCTTCCAGTATCGGTGGGTCAGGTATCAATTTGTCAGACCGATGGATGTCTCCGTTAGTGTTGACGAGGAAAAAAAGGCAAATGGCCTCGAAGGTTCATCATGAAAGCTTTGTTTCGGAACATTTTGTGGGATTGACTGCAATACCTGTTGGTATCATCTGCGACGTGATACAGCTTCCATTCTTATTTGATCATATGCGGGAGCGCTGCGGTGAGCTACTTAGAGACGGCGTGGACGTGGAGACCTTCCATGAACTTTATGCAAATGCAACACTTGCCGAGAAACAGCTGCCGGCCATTCTCTTCCGTCTAGGATACGATACGGTCAATCCATTTCGTGAACAGATTCTTTTCCACATCCTTTACTCCGCTCTCGTTTCTCGTGTAGAGCGTCCTGCTTGGAATTCGCCTGACGAGATTCATGAAGCCCTTTGGAGAGTTATCGTACGGCTCTGTTTCTTGCCCGATAACTCATTCATCGGTGACCCGCTACCAGAGCAGCTTGTCCGAGCTGCATCACGCAGTATCAAGAATCTCATGACAAAGATAAGCCACGAGAACTGGTCCATTCTTGTCTGGCAAAAGACTTCAGACGAAGGCAGCAGTGATTCGGGACTAAACTTATCATTCGTTTTGGTGACAGATAGGAATCCGTGGCTAGGGAAGTATGTGTGGTCAGTAAGATCCAGGACAAGCATCGATTCATTGTTCTTCATAGCAGACCCCCTGCAAGGCAGTTCTCCATCACCAATGGCTAGTCTCGACAATGATACGAAACCGGGGACCGAAAGGACCCAGCTCTCTGAAGCAAACTCCAGATTCTATGGGATAGCACTTCAAGTCCCTCGCCTGCTACCTCTCGTCAATTCTTCTCGAACCGTCTACCACGACAACCCCTCAGAAAGTTTCGGAGAAGGAATGCAGCAGCTAGTTGACAACTTCAAATTCACCTTTGACAACTTGTCTAAGACAATACTAGAGACATGGAACAACAAGACCCATTTTCTGATGTTCCAAAGACGGGCCGGTATGCCAAACCCCTCTCCTACTCGGAGACAAGCATCACCTATGGCGTCCCCAACCCTCCCATATCAGAACTTTAGTTCACTACCCCATCAAATTGTGAATACTTCTTCGACTCCCATAGTACAGGGTCTGGAGGATTTACCTCGCTACTATGATGCAGCGGTGGATCAGCTAGTGCTCATGTTTCCCACATTTGATAAAGAGCTTCTGGCAGACATTTTGGTTTCACACGATGGCCAGTAAGTTGAAATCTGTTACACGCTTTTGATTCAACTCGCTCACGGTGCTTGAGCAGTGTCGATACGGCGATCGATGCCTGCCTGGAGATGACGCAGTTCGAAGAACAGCCCAAACAAAGCGAAGAAAAAGCTTCAATGTACGAGCTCGATGGCAACAGCCATATAAGCGACAACCAACTATTGATTGACTTGTCTGCGGGGGAGTCAAACAGCCTTTACGAGGAACCATCACCAATTGTTGAATCAGAGAAAGTCGAATCTCCCGCATCGCCCTTGCAGATTAGGAGTAATAATCCGTACCGAAGCCATGTATCTCCTCAACGCCGATCCGATACTACCGAGGATGAGAGAAAGTGATCAAAGATGAGATACTCCAGTCTCCCTGAAGTGAATATGCAATTTGTCTTTCCGTCCAAGTTTTGGAGTCTAGTTCAAGAACGGCTTTTCCTTGGGAGAGCTACGTTACTTCTGTGTCGGATCATTTGTCAAAAGTCAGCAACAATAACCACTCAAAGCCAGCCTATTATCCCTCCGAAGTCACATATTGAAGATATCAACTCACGATCTGCACTCTTATCGCCTGAGCAAACCATATCGTACTGTATACGCTCCCAGGGATCAGACTAAGCCCCATTTCACCGCACGATAATAGGGTTCTCGAGCGCCGAGTTGGGTTACGGGCGCGGAAATAGATGCAGGCGAACTACCGGAAACTTTAGCAAGACCCGTTCGATCTACGAAAGCACGGAGAAGAGAAACCGGTGTCAGCTTTATTTGGTCGTTTGTAATTTAAGACGTTTCGATCATGAGTATTGCTTGATAGGAAGCCGTACAGAAGCAATATATCAAGGCGCATACTCAAAATCTTGAGATCATGACTTAGATGTCCAGCATCATATAGAGAACTTGAGCGTATCTAAGATTATCATGCCCGCTTCTCATATACCAGATTATGCACTACAGGTCCCGAACGCCAAACCTGTTTCACTTCTATAACAGATCCTAACACATTTTATGCACAAATTTACTTCCACCTTCCAAAATGCTAGGTCGTCCTAGGCTTACGTTCCCACCCTGTACCGAACCTTTTCAAAGGGATCTTAGGAAACACGTGCGCTTCCGTGTTGAAAACGACCTGAGTCAGTGGGAGAAAATCGTTCGGCGAGAACAACAGATACAAGTACTTGAGCGTTTCGGCCTGGTGAAAAGCACATTAGCAATCCAGTCTCGGATTCATGAACAGGACTCACTTACCAGCCAAAAACTCTCCATGTTATCACGTCGAGGGGGTGGAATTGCATTCACATCGTTAATGGACGAATAGCCCTCCCCATCGTCGACGAGGGTATATTTTTGGAAGGCCTTGAAGATCTCCCAACCCCATTCACGGTAGGTGGCATCTTGGGTGATTCGCCACATCATAAACAAGCTCTCCACCGTCTCCGGCCGCTGCAGGTTGTGCGCATCAAGAGGTTTGATCGTGTAGTCCTTCTTCCAGGTTGTCTTGGAGTTAGAGCTACGAGCTAGCGACGGAGACATGTCGTTTCTGGGTTGCAAGGAGGCATCGTCGGCGCGGAACCAGACGATCTCGGGCGCGAGACCAGTCTCGGTAACCTTATACATGCCCCAGCACGTCTTCATAAGCTCCCTTGCAAGCTTCATTTGCTGTGCTTTTGCGGGAGTCCAGCTAGGCAAGCGCCGCGCTTCGGCTTCAGTGAGTCCGTTCGTAGCACCGAGCGCTATAGAACCAGGCAGGAAGCAGACGAGGTGGTCCATCTTCGGAGAAAGTGGACTGCCAATGCCATTGGGCAGTTCGGCGACGAAATTGACTTTTGCGTCCTTGGTCGGGATAATTAGGTGTTTTTGGATACCTGCCAGAGCCTCTTCCCACATCTCGAGGTATATGGGCTCTTCCTCCGAGGTTTGGAGATATTGCTTGATAAGGTACTCTGCAGACGCGTGAGAAAAGAATACACGGGGCAAACTTAACATGGACGTACCGTAATACGAATCGCCACGACTTCCAAGGCGGATCTCCCGGGAGGTAAACCTGGCCGACTGAGGATCCACGAATATCGGGACGAGACCTGCCTCGGCGCCAATGTTGTCAATAGCCGCCATAACCTTTTCGGCTTTGCGCCAGTAGATGTCATTGCCTGTGAGGTTAGATAGGTACTTCATCTCTAGCTGTAGAGTCGTAGCCTCAGCTGTCGATGAGGCTCCTCCGTCTGCATGAGACCGAATTCCCTTGCGTTCTCCTAAATGGATGCTTGCATATGGTATCCCAGACGGAGAGTCATAGGCGCCCAGAAGACGATCAGCCAGGTCCACCGCCTTGGAGAGGTAAATGTGATCCCGTCGCGACGAAGCCCCAGGCAGCTGGGTAGAGAGGTAATGTGCGGATAGGAGTCCGCCAAGCATACGGATCGTGGTTTCGAAGGTATTTACGTCCTGGTCTTGATTATAGTCAAGCTTTCGATGTACCCAAAGTCGAGAGTTTGATAGTTGTGTGGTCAGGTTCATGATCATCAAGGTGTCGAGGCTGTCGACGATGATCCAGCCCAAGCCTTTGGGGCTCATCTGCGACCCTTTCTTGGATACCGGGTGGAATTGGTCGTAGCCTGTTGGACATGATCAGGATGTGAGGGTAGAACGCTCTCGGAGAGAACCAACTGACCCCATGCATATTTCGAGTATGCGTCCCAACTGGTAACAAAAGCTTCTTTGACATGTTGCCGTCTACTTTCCCATTCAATGGGACTCGTTGACTTCCACCGCAAGCTTGATGGTGTGAATCGGCCGTCAAGCCAAAGAATGAGGGACACGCTGACGGCAATGACAGCTGCGAATGGAGCTCTGCGAGTCAGCCATGACAACGACTGTGCCGCAAAAAGCGGGCGGACGGCGTTCCGATCATTGCGGTGTTTGGTGTGTAGCTGGGACTTGCGGCTTCGTGTCGACGAAGCCATTATGTCGCGACGGGCTTGACAGCAAAAGCTGGAACGAGGCCATCAGCTCCCTATTATACCGGTTGGATTTGCTGTGGGCAAGATCCGGGCGCTTAATGTCAGCATGTATACTGTCACGCACACACCCGCTGCCGCGCCTCGCAGGAGTCGCTACCAGGTTCGAGCGGCGGGAGCTAGGGTGTCCACTGCACCAGACTCCCCCGGGGGCACTGGGGAAAAGACGCCCCTTCAAAAGGAGAGAGTATGACACGTTGAAAGGGCATGAGAAAAGGGCTCGCCCTCAATGTTTTGCTTTGAGCAGCCGTAAGGACTCCCAAAACAATCAGGTCTCTGATGCGTTTAAGGTGACTTTGTGAGGCGTGGGGGCGTCAATTCTTACCGGGTCCGGCTGTGTTCCCTGCTCCCCGAGAGTTAGCGGCGATCTGTCACTGTGGGCTCCCACGTTTGTAGGTGCGCTAGCGTGACGGGTTGTTGGTTCTTCCTCGCGCACTGTTTTCATTCAATTTGATGCTCCTATCGAGCGCCCTTCATCGAGTTGTAGGAACATGGCTTTGGTTTGGCCATTTTCGAGGTGCAATTAGGGATGGTTCTAGGCTGACACACTGTATTGCATGGCAGAGGTTGTCCATTGGTTGCTGTAGTCTCGCCCATGGTCAGTGATGCTGTGCCGCAATATGTCGCCCTGCATTGGCGCCTGTGGTTAATGAGCTCATGCTCCCGTTTCTGAATGGGTCGGAAACCGCGCCGCTTTACACGCACGGGTGCAGAGAAATAGACTTATGTACTCAATCGTGCTAACCGTTCCTGCGTGCAAGGCCGTCTCTCTATACCATCCCCTCAGTCAAAGAAGCTGATGTTCAGGATAGAGCATAGGTCTCAATGTCCTTTCCTGCAGAGACCAACGACGGCACGGTTACCTCTTGGGTACCCTTATCCACGGTGTATACCCCATCGTCCGGCTGTGAAAGCATCTTCCGCCTTGATGGACCTAGTCTAGTAGCCTTCGATCCTGGTTACGGTCTCGACATCGATACGCAAGTCAATTGTGAGCCCTCCGCTGTGACAACATGGTGGGAACAGGCTCGCCTTGGTGTGGGAGGCTCTGGACATACCGCCGTCAGCATTTTGCCTCTGAGTTGTCCAGATGAATGGACCACTGTTGCAACGTCCTTGAAGGACAAATCCACCACGCAGCTGATGTGCTGCCCTTCGTAAGCCACCTTGACTCCTCGTCCTGCCTCTGATAACTAACGCCGAGCTACAGTGGTTATTACTTGACGAATGGCATCTCAGGTAGCATCGCCGGCGACTGTGCATCCATCGTGTCCAAGGGCAAGGTCTTGACTTACGCCTCAACCTCAGATTCCGCAACAGCGGACTGGCACATTGTTAAAACGACATTATCGGCCTCATCCACCGTTGGAGCAATTGCAGTAGTTGGCTTCAACGTCGCAACCAGCGTCTCGAGTACGACATCAACACCAACTTCTTCCAGCAGTCTACCTTCCTCTACTGTATCCCAATCGTCTTCCACCACGCCCGCCTCCGCTTCACCGAGTGCCTCCGAGCCCCCTAGCTCAAACGACAATCTGTCCACCGGTGTAAAGGCGGGAATCGGGCTAGGCGTTGCTCTAGGGGTGATTGGAATCCTCGCACTGCTAGGGGCACTATTTATGTTTCGACGGCGGAACAGTAAATCATCTTCCAATGCCGGAGCAGAAGCAACAAGCTCCGAGATCAAGTCTGCGCCTCCACCCCACTACAATCACCCTGGAATCATTGAGCAACAAGCCCCAATTTACGAACTTCCAAATCATAGCCGGATAGGAGAGCTGCCCACTAACGAAGCACGCTCCCCTATAGAGTTGCACGATAATCGCTGAAGTGGGGAGTTTCAAGTCACAACATAACTTAGGATCAACGACTATAGTAGCGGATCGGCGTAGATCGTTATTCTGCAGCTTGTTCAGCGTGTAGTATAGTATAAGTCCTCTGCGCCGCATAAAGAGAGAAAGGGCACACTTCAGTCCCCTGTTTCTGTGGGAGGGGCTTTTTGTTAATAATGAAATCACGCTGCTGTCAAGGTCCTTTACATGCGCGCACATGCCTTCGTGTTGAGGAGGTATACCTAAACTGTTGAAAGTACAGGAGGAACTGGTGTACTTAATCAGAATTAGCGAAGTATCGCGCCGGGTTTTGTTCGTCGAGGTTTGTATGAATTGGCGTATTGGTTGCAAGTAAGGGACTCTGTATACTACCTGCTGTGTAAATCTCTTTTGGGGGTCTAGAACCATCAGTGACATTAAATTTAGTCTTATCTACTTTTTTTGCGACCTAATAAAAACCTAAAACAAGTCTTAGATCTATCAGGCCGCTCCTAATCGCTCAAGTCTAACTTGATCACTGCCTGACCGTAGGGCCTGAGCTATATAGTGAGACAGTTTTTCAACGGGGAAACAAGGTGACCGTTAGGAATAAGTTGCAAACAAAATAGTCCTAACGAAAGTAGCTCTAATATCAGTATAGGGCGGTAACCTCAATATGATTAGCTATGCATACGGTCTAGAACTATAAATCCTTTTACAATCAAGTATCAGTTCCTGGCCGTCGACTGGTATCTATTTTCAAAAAGCAAACTTAGAGTTCAAGTCTCCCAAGTCAAAGGCGTTTTGATCTAGCACTTATATTCCTGTCTTGGATAACGTTTACGAGAATGTATACGTTGAGGATAAAAGCCGAGCTGCTACTCATAGCTTTCAGGCCACCGGCATTACTTTCGTTGTGCATAAGTAAAGTCCCAGTAATAGATAATTCAATCCCAAAGTTAACGAGCGTGTGGATAGTAGTAAACAAGCCCGGACTTCAGTGCTCATTACAACTCCCACCCGCTTCACTGCCAATTCAAAGAACTCCCTAGTGACGCCCAAACTCCCAACCCTTGAAGTCCTCTGCAATGCTTATGCCAGCAGTAAAAATCTTCGCTCATAGGCCATGTAGCACTATCACCCTAGCACCATACTGTTGCCGTAGGCCTAAGCACTGGCTTTAACCTCTTTGCCTCCGGCCTGCTCAAGCAACATGGTGTGCTGGGCCGGATGGGTTTTCTCGACATTGCCCTTGGCCATCTTTTTCATCATGAAATTTCCATCGATCTCAACATCCTCCTGCAGCTTGCCATCGATGATTCGCCATTTTCCAGCAATGGTGAGGATGCCAACCGGCGGCTTCGCGTTGACCAAGCTGTCGATCCCGTTCTCCTTGTTGGTAAGGGTGAGCTTGTAGGTAGTCTGGCACCACAATTAGTTTGTGGCCCACCATGTGTAGGCCTCTTGAGCTATTACCTGGCCAATAGGCTTCTTATCGGTAACGTTGTAAGTTGCGGATGTCTTTGGGTCACCGGAGTCGAACTCGTAAGAAATGAGAGCAGGACACAGAGTCTTGATCATGAGCTCATGGTTATGGAGAGCAGCAAGCACATTCTCTTTAGTGACGCCTTCAGGGATTGGAGTTGAGACACTGGTGGTAGCCATCTTGAAGAAAGAAATTGTTCGGCTGATTTGTAGATTTGTTATTTGAGCTAAAGTGCAAATGATTGATGTTGGACTGAATGATATTGAGGTCGACGAGAAGGCAGCTTTATATGCTCAACTGTAAATTGAACCTACAAAGAGACGCAACTCTATTTTCAGTACCCGAAGCCCCGCCACTCCAAGTAAATTGCCCATTTGGTGCTCTTACGAAGGTGTAGCCATTCGGCTTCAAAGGAATGTAATGACACTCGAAACACCATGGTTGATACGCGTTATCCATCCGCCTAGGAAGAAACAAGACTTTAATCCCCCTGTATCCACCCCTTTGAGACCCGTTCACCATCGGATCCCCATTTGCAGTTCGCTCAAAACGGCTGAGGCGTTGTGGTGAAGTGATGTTCCGCACCGGCTCCACGATTTCCGTCATCTTAATCAGCGGCAGTGGCAGCTGGTCCGAGCGTTTCTTCAGCTACCAGGACTACCGCCTCTCACTCCTCAACACCACTCCATTCAGCTGTGAGACTCACCTCCGCAAACACACGTTCGGGGGATTTATTCGAGACTTGGACGTTTCAGATCTTAGGTTCCGCTTTCTTCGGCTGACTACGCTGGCATGTCCCACCCCTAGCGGCAAGAAGATCAACCGACCTTCGGGTCGAATTGAGGGTTTGGCCTCTCATGGCCGGCACTGTCGAGCATCAAGTCGGAACTCTGTCTCTGAAAATTTCGTTTCGTCCTAAATTTGTCACAATCTTGGGCTCGAGCCGGTCAACAACAAGGTGCTACTTGGGTGCGTTTCGACTCGAAATGAACGACATCACTAATCCGAGCACGCGAGCCTTGCTCACAAACATATGTCGCCACTGTTCTCTCACGCTACCAGTAACTTTGAAATTTCGAGGAAATTATAGATATACAGTCGCAATGGTCTTATCAACATGCTCCAAATATACACAAGTCGTGGTTACCATGAAGATATGCCCAAAAGAAAGATGCCGGCCATGGCTCTAAAAGCATCATGCTACCATCCACGGCCTCACACAGCAGGGATCGAGTCACCGATTCCATGACCCTTTGTCAACAAATCAGTTCTGACATTACTGGTCATCCTAACGCCATTTAAAGCTTGGGTTGCTCTTCAGTTTTTCTACCCGTGAAGTTGACCCCTACAGATGGCTGTACTGTCCCATGGCCATTAATGAGCTGAAGCTTTCTGCCACGGGAGATCGGCTCATCATCATCCTTATCGCGAATATAATATGCCCAGTCCGCCGTGGGATCCAGCTCCGTTTGGGAGTAACCATTTCCTAACCAAGCGAAGCGGTTTCCGTTATATTTAATATCCCAATCATCAAGACGGACTTCCATCAATGCCTCAATGTAGTGAAGGGTGCTACCTGGCCACAGAGCAGTAATAGGACCGTCCGGACGTAGCTTGTACCAGGATCGGCAAGGGTCTTGCCATACCGTCCTCTGCATGAAGTGGTCTTTGTGCGCGATGAAGTCCGCTACGGCATCGGCTTTGGGGGCGAACTGAGAGATGTTGTGTGTTTGGAAACGATCAATTAACTTTAGCATATAATCGGCTTGGCACTCTGTGAAGCATGTCAGTCAATGTTAGGCCACAAGACGATCCGAAAGCTACTAACCAATAGCTGATAGCACAGGTCCGTTGCCGATGGGGCAGTTGGGCCCAAGGAAGATGAGGTAGTTGGGCATCTCAGCAGCGGCGAGACCAAAGTATGACTGGGGGTCTTGTGCCCACATGTCTTGCAGATTTTGTCCATTAGGTCCAACCACTGGGAATCGGGGCTTGAAGGATGTGTCGAAACCAGTGGCGCAGATGAGGACATCAACCGGGTATTCCTTTCCATTGTCGCAAACGCAGCCTTTCTCACTGACGGAGGTGATCTCGCCATACACAACCTCGACATTCTCCTTTCCGAGGGATTCGAGGTAGCCAACACCAGGTGTCAACCGACGGCAACCAACATGCCAGCTTGGAATTAGTCGTTCCTCAAGATAGGGGTTGTGGAGCTTTTCTGACATCTGCTGTCTGAAGTAGCTCTCGGTATCATTGTTCGTGTTCGTTCCCTTCAAAAAGATTCCGAATTGACCGTTTAGACCTCGCTCAACCTGCTTTCGGTATTCGTTCAGTGTACCAGGCTTGGTCGCGAACTCAAGTCGCTCTTTATCTGAGAAGACATGCTGCTCGAGCCCTTGAACAGGCGACACCCAAGTTGGTTCTCGGATGAAGGTTGTGCATTTGGCGACATGAGGTTGGATGGTGGGAAGAACTTGGATACCAGAAGAACTGATGCTATTAGCTAGGTTTCAAAACCAAAGGACCTGGAGCATACCCATTCCCGATCAACCCAACATGTTTCCCACTCAGGTCAATTTTGTCATCCCAATTCGCAGTATGAAGCAGTACACCCTTGTACTTGTCCAATCCAGGAATGGCCGGCCATCGCCAATTGTTCAAAATCCCACCGGCGTTAACGAGAATATCGCAGTGATCCTTCACGATGGTGTTTCCCCGGATGTCCTTAACCTCAACATTGTACCCACCCTTCTCTTTATCCCAGTATGCTCCCTCGACTTGATGCTCGGTC
This sequence comes from Hysterium pulicare CBS 123377, assembly GCA_000467715.1. NCBI lineage: Eukaryota > Fungi > Ascomycota > Dothideomycetes > Hysteriales > Hysteriaceae > Hysterium > Hysterium pulicare. Next base: position 135,523 of record AJFK01000502.1, read on the forward strand.
TTAACGTATTTATGGAGCTCATATTTGCGAGCAAAATCATTGAAATATTGGAAGATCTCTCGACTGCTAGCATAAACAGCGGACCAATCCAATTTCGGCTCGAATGACCAGGTGTAATTATGCGACGGAACATCACAAGCGCACCTGATCCGTCTTAGTCAGCTTCTTGGTTTCCAAGGACCTAGGTACCGATCTCCCGGAGTCCCGCATTTTGAAAGGACGATGCGGAGAAGAACAAGCGAAAACCTAATAAGCAGCACTCACCCCGGATATCGATTTTCCCACCACGTCCCTGACACCTCGGGATTCTTCTCGTACACAGTCAAGCTGAAGTTTGTGAAATGTCGTTGCAGCTTGTATGCCATCAACAGCCCGGAGGCACCCGCTCCAACACAGATAACACGGACATGTCGTTGAGCGTGAATGGGCCCGTTTAGTCGTTGTTGAGCATCTGTTTCCGGGCGGGTGTTTGAGGGGACCAGGCCATCAGCCATTTTTGCGAGTATGAAGTACGCAAACACGAAAATAAGTATGGATCAAGGCCTTCCCCGCAGTAACAACAACAAAGGGTACACAATTCAAAGAATGGCGAAGCGCAAGGAGGTTAGAGGGCGAGCAAGGTGACAGCAAGCTCATCCACGGTTCTACGGATGTCCCTTATATATCTACATACTTCCATCTGACCACTAACTCGAGCCCAAGCTCCCACAGCGACGTTACTCGTACGAAAACGAGTCATGATGCGAGCTTCAAAAACCGGGGCAGCTGTCAGGTAGTCTGGGGGGGACCTCGAGTCATGCACGTCAAGGCAAGGAGCTTTGCTTATTCGTGTTTCCGCCGTCTAGTTCTGGTGGTTAACCATATCCGACCACAGCTTTTGTTTCTCCGCATTACCTCCGCGCCAACAAGAACACTAGATTTAGGGCTACTGTGCGGGAAGGCCTGGGCACGGTATTGGAGCTGCAGCGATTATCCAAGGTTTTCGGGGTCTGCTTCGGAATGTCGGCAGAAGCGCGTCTGGATCTTCGTAGGCGTTTTAGTCTCTTAATGGCTTCAGGGTGTCGTTGACCCTGCATCAGCCACCGCGGGGTAGTATCTGGCGATATTTGAGGCTGCGAAAATATATTGCATACTACCAGGTAGTTTTGTGAACTGATTCTACAAGGCAATGAGAACAGTGCTTCCTCTTCTTGCGGAGGGCTCGGAGTGAGTATTCCGTTCAGCCCAGGTATCGTTAATTATTCCTCCAAACTCTACGTCCTTTCTTTTTGCGATTCACATAATCTCTTTTTCCCTGGCCAACAAAATCTCTTCCAAACTACTATCCGGCAATCCACAAACCTCTGAACAAGAGCAATACTCTGGATCTACTGCCACAGCAATACCACGTCAAGGCCACCTCCCGAACAACACTCCCACCATCCTCTCTAACACGCTTCCTCTTCCACCATAGCAACTCTATAGCTCCCCACCTTCAACTCCTCCCTCCGCGCATTCGTCTCCGGCCCAAAGACTCCCTTGACATCAAAATCCCCATCTAAGTCGACCCCAAACACCATCTTTCCACCCTCCCCCTCCCAAACCACATCTCCTCCACCCGCACCACACGTTTCATCCTTATACAACATCACCACCGCCTTCTTCACAATCTTAACATCCCTATCTCCCTCCACTTCCTCCCCTATCCCACCCTCCGTCTCGCTCTCAAAATCACAATAACTTCCACCCGGGTAGCAAGCTTGGTAGCTCCGTTGGCGCGGATGCTGCATTTGGATTGTGTATGTTAGACCCGTGAAAGAGAGGTAGAGGACAGGTGAGTCGGGGTCTTTTAGTTTTGTGCAGGGGGTTGCGGATTGTCCGGAATCGATTTGCCAGTTGTGGGATTTGTGGATTATGTCGAGGTGCCAGAGGGATAGGGCTGGGGTTGCTAGGATGAGAGCGAGTAATAGTGGCAAGAATTTCATGATGGAGGGTGGAAGTGGTGGAGGCGTGAGATCGGAGAAGAGTTGATGTTGGTTGGGGTTGGGCTGAAATGTTTGTTTCGATTTTAGGGTAGTAGGCGCCAACTAAGCTGAATAGATGTTATATATTGATTGAACTGCGTTGTGATTCTGACGCCTCCTGTATTTGTGTGAATGATTCGTAACTTTCACGCCGCGAGGGCTGGGGGGCCTCAGCACAGGATGAAGAAGGAATGCCGTGACTTGAAATCTTTCTGCCATTAGTCACTCCTACTATTAGCCACCAAAGCCATCCACCAACAAACTTGCATCCTGCCCTCCTACTGTATCGTAAATCCACCATCCACAATCATGGGCGTGCCCGCCATATAACTACTCGCCTCAGAGCTCAAGAAAGAAACAACATCCCCAATCTCCTCCATCTCAGCAAATCTCCCCAAGGGCACCTTGTTCGACTCAAGCTGGGTTGCCTCAGACGACATACTGTCCCGCACCAGAGGCGTCGCAACATAGCCCGGACAGAGTGCATTAATCCGAATACCGCGAGGCCCATAGGCGATTGCATCAGCCTTCGTCAATCCCACCACCGCATGCTTGCTAGTAGCATAGGCAGTTGAGGGGACAGTTAAGGAAGAGGCTACAATGCCGTACATAGATGCAATGTTGACGATCGTCCCTCGGTACGAGCGTAACGAATCCGTCCTCTTCTCCTGCTTCAGCATCTGCCTGATCTGCGCTCTTTGACACAGCCAAACACCCTTTGTATTCACCGCAAGCACCTTCTCGAAGTCGTCCAGTGGTATGTCCTCGGTTGGTTTGAGCATACCTCCGATGCCTGCGTTGTTTACTGCGTGGTCGATTCGGCCGAATTCTTTGACGGTTTCAGCGATGGAATTGTCCACGGCGGACTCGGAGGTTACGTCTATCTCGATTTCCTTGATGGAGATATCGGGGTAGTCTTTTTTGAGTTGCGCGACGGTTTTTGTGAGGGGATTGCGGTCGACGAGGGCGAAGGAGCGGATGCCTTGGCGTGCCATTGAGTAGGCGGTATATTGACCGATACCTGCAGAAGTGATGTTCAGTAAGAAAGCAATGAGCTGAAGGCATTATGATGAACAAAAGCTCAGATATCGAAGCACTGGGTGCTTCCGGGAAGATTAAGACGTTGATCCGAACTCACCGGATCCAGCTCCCGTTATATACGCAACGCCCTTGAGAAGAAACGCCATCTTGAATCCAAGATAGCTGGTTTTAGATTCCTGTAGAGTCGGAAATGTAGAGTTTCAAAGAGATCCTTGAGCGCAGGTGCAGGAGCTCAATGGCTCCAAAGTCATTTCTAACCCAGCGCCCCTCGCGAAAACTATGGATTGCGGAGAAGAGCTACGGAAGGCGTGGGTCGAGATCTGAAGCTACACCGGAAATCATGTGGCCGGCACCATCGTGCGGAATGCTCATGGCTGGAGCGGAGCGGATGTGTGGAGATGGATCGCTTGCTGAACGACTGGGCATTGGATGACGTTTCCCGCCTCGGGTTCTTTACGAGTCAGGCGATGAACTATCATATGGATTACTGACTCCACCGTGAAAGGTTCTCCGCACCGCAGTACGGATAGGCGGAGCTTCATCAACCCGCGACATTGCATTATTATAGCATTTCTTGTACACTTTTTATAGATGCGAAGGAATGATGAGAATGGGAAGTACAATGGAATGGTGAAATACTATAGAAACCCTCTTACCGAACTCAGCTAAGTAGCTTCTCAATTCTTCTCCTTTCAACCTCCCATCTATAAGTCCTATTTGCTACCTCCCCAGTATGCTCCCGTCTCCCAGCAATGAGACTGGATTCATTTCGTTCCATTCGAGGAATTGGGGTTGGGTAACTGTCACGTGAGAGTACTTCTTAGTAAGCAGCTGTCTGAAAATTCAACCACTTCTTCCGCAACGTCCATCGAATTGCACCCATCTTTGTCTTTATTTCTCTGACCAGCTACATTAAGCCCCGGTTTATCTTGATGATTTCAACAACTTGTCTTCCCCGAAGAATCCAGGTAAAGTCGATAGCAACAAGTGAGGTCTTGCAAAGGAAAAAACATCATTTGCGTCCTGTAACCGAACTGAGAAGCATTCTTGAAACTACGATAACCGTGACATGGACGGTCATGGATATAAGAGGATGGTGTCCAGTTACTTGGTAAAGAGGTAGGTTTTGCGTTCTACGAAGTTGAACTCTATCATTCATGAAATGCCGCTCGCTACATCACTATGAATTGGGGAACAGGAAGCAGCTTAGTAAATACGAAATGAATAGTTTCTATGCTTCCTTGTCAGATCATATTTGTTTTTCAAATCCCGTCGTTTTGGAGCATTGACCGGGAGAGGCTGTATAATGCGAGTTTTGGCGGGTTGCGTCCGCAAACCTCACACCCTTGTCCAACGTTCGACATTCCATCTCCTCTTTTTTTCAACTCGATCTGTTAGTTTTTCTAAACCATGACATTATCTACTAGGTTTCCTCGTATTTGTTGTTGATTCAATAGATATACCCCGAACGCCTTCTAGTTCCGGTTTAGCCCTTCTGAACACGATTGGTGCATTTAATTGTCTCACCTTCCTGTTGAATACTAGCCATCTCTATATACCCATCCGGGTACCAGGTACCAGAAAAGATAGCAAGACCTTGTAGCGATGACAACATACAGGATGTTGAGGTACCTGAATATTTGAACCTCCACCTGCACACCCCGCAGCTTATCCTTCACCTTCCATCCTTACAATTTTCGCCATGGAACACAGCTTCGTTTTCATTCTCTTGCTCTTCTTGGAAGTTGTAGCTGGGCGCTTTGCTCGGCCCCCGGCATTTGAATTGAGAAGAGAGGCAAGTTTTCAATTTTAGCTTTCGCGATTTGAGATAGGCGTTTTTGCCAATTGAAACGTAGCGCTCCAAATGTTACTCTGTCTTCATAGAATAAGTCTCTGCTATTCATCATCTAATAGATCCCAGGCCGAAACATCGCGCTCGGAGAAGTTTATGAAGCGTGACACGGACCCAACGCTGCTATACCCGGAATATAACATCTCTGTGCCAGTCGACCATTTCCCGGATGATGATCAATATGCACCCCACTCCAACGACACATTCAACCTGAGATATTGGTTCGACGCTTCGTACTATAAGGAAGGCGGCCCAGTCATCGTACTTCAATCTGGCGAAACAGATGGGACGGGCCGTCTAGTCTATCTCCAAAAAGGTATTGTCGCACAATTGATGAAAGCCACCGGCGGTGTGGGTGTCATCCTCGAGCACAGGTACTACGGTACTAGTTTCCCGGTTCCGGATCTCTCAGTTGAGAATATGCGATTCCTCACCACGGACCAAGCTTTGGCGGATGAGGCCTATTTCGTGAAGAATGTAAAGTTTCCGGGGTTGAACAAGACTCTGAATGCTCCGGATACTCCATATATTGCTTATGGTGGCTCATATGCCGGTGCTTTTGTGGTGAGTTTTATAATAACTTTTGAAACTTATTAATCTAGACATGCTGATGGATGGTCCCAGGCATTCTTGCGCGTCAAGTATCCTGATCTCTTCTGGGGTGCGATTTCCTCGTCGGGAGTTACGAAGGCCATCTATGATTATTGGGTGAGTATGCGACTGAACCTGGGGAACCTTAATTGGCTATCCACGATTCTGCATATTTTTTGCATGTTGAGAGGAAACTAATGAGACTATCAGCAATACTTCGAACCAATCCGGCAATTCGCACCTCCGGATTGCGTCAGAGCTACTCAACAAGCTACTAATGTCATCGACAACATTCTTTTGAAATCTAAAAATGCGGCCATTGTCCCTACTCTCAAAGCGGCATTTGGCTTGCCCAATGTGACGAATAATGCTGATTTTACCAATCTCCTGACGGGTGGAATCTATGGTTGGCAAAGTCGCAAGTACGCACCCAAGCTTTAGATAGTTAGAAGAAGATGATTGCTAAACAAAACGCAGCTGGGATCCGGAGGTCAATAGCCCAAGTTTCTGGGAGTAAGGTTTCATTTTCATCCTTCTTCCGGACCTTAAAGCTAAGGCTTGTTAGATATTGCCAGAACATGACAGCAACGGACATCTTATACCCAGCGACATCCTCACTCGCGCCCATTGTAAAAGACCTCCTCGCAGCGGGAGGCTACGGCGGCAACGCCGACCTACAAACCCAATTCTTAAACTACATCGGCTACGTAAATCTCACCATCGTATCCGGCTCCTGCTCAACAGGCGAAACCCAAGACCAATGCTTCACCACTCTCAATGCAACAACCTATCAAGACACAAGCTACGCATTCGGCAACGCCCGCCGCTCCTGGGACTACCAAGTCTGCACCGAATGGGGCTTCATCCAAACCGGCGACACCCCCAAAAACATCCTCCCGCTCATCTCCCGCACCCTCACCCTCGACTACCTAACCTTCTTCTGCCGCGCCGAATTCAACATCACCGAGCCCCCAGATCTCGACGCTGTGAACAAATTTGGCGGTTTCGACATCAAGTACTCGCGTCTCGCGATCATTGGTGGCCAGGCGGATCCATGGAGACCTGCTACCCCGCTGGCGGATGAGGCGAGGAAGAGGGTTAGCAGTACGAATCATCCGGTGCTGGAGATCCCTGATGCGGTGCATCATTGGGATGAGAATGGGCTTTTTGCTAATGAGACGACGGCGACGTTGCCGCCGAATGCGATTGTGTATGCGCAGGAGTTTGAGAAGGATTTTGTTGTGCAGTGGTTGGCGGAGTTCAAGGAGGATAAGAAGAATAAGATGGGGGTCGGGTGGGAGAGTTAGATAGAGTAGGTAATGGTAATGGTAATGAGATCGGATTGGATAGGATGTCGATTTTGTGGTCCTCAGTATCGTTCAATTCTTCGTCCATGTCTCATCTAGACCTTCTGATGACTGACTAGCCTGATACTCGGTTCAGCGACTACACGCGAATCCAGTAGCCAACAATCCTGCAGGAAATCAAGACTCCACTTGTAAGAAGCATACTCATCCATTCAGATGAACCAAGGGAAAAAGAGCGAATTCAAATCATCACCCATCTAGTCACCAATCTGTTGGCCAACTACTCAAGTAGCAAGCCTACCCGACAACGGGAGCTATTATTTGTTGTGCTGCAGACGCCCCCTATTCCTAAGTAGTATGCCAGAGTCTCCAATTTCGGAAGAGCTATTCACGAATTCAGCCATATGTTGGCCTGACAGTAGATTTGCTCTTTGATTCTGAAATGCCACGAAAATAGAGGTAAAGCTTGCGGCGTCTGAGGAGTGGGTCGTCTTTTCTCAGCGCGTTTAGTAGTCCGCGGTCCGGACTGTTAAGCCTCCGCTTGGATGGATTGAGACGGCTAACTTTAGACGATTAGAAGGATGTTTAGTAACAGGCCTAATCGAGCTAATAGGCGTTGGATAGTGAATATAGTAGTGTTGGCGTACTAAAGGGGAAAGTGGGGCAATTGACCTATATTCACCTATTCAAACGAACTCCTTCTCCCAAATCCAAATAATGAATGGCGAGGGAGGCCTATTCGAACACGCTGTCTTTTAATTTTCTTCGTTTCACTTGGCTCTGCAGCTTCGTTAAAGGGCTCGCCACTGCTCCAGTCATTGAGAAGCACAAGCACATCGACCGTCTGAGGATGTTCGGGTCCCCAATTTCGACTCCAGAGCTGGTAGCATTCCCCTAATAAAGACATAGCCTCCTCGTCGCAACCTTGCATCTTCCATGTTTGTGCTAAATCGCTCATGCTGGTCAGCCTGTCTGGACTTCCGTCTCCCAGTCCCCTTTGATAACTCTTGAAGACCTGCATTTCTAGCTCTTCCGCTTCATTCCACCGCCTTTGCTTCCAATATATATACGCTACGTTTCTCATACTCGCCACAGCAATTGAAGTATCCAACCCTAGGAATGGTTCGGTTTTATCAATGTCTAAGACTTGCTCTTCTGCCTCCTTCCACCGATCTTGATGGATATATATTTCCACTAAGAAGTTTTTGATTATCAATATGTCACGAATGATTATGAATATGTTACGATCGCTTTGCCCAAGCAACTTTTCAGCAGCGCCTACTGCCTCTGTCGTCATCCCCTCTGCTTCAATGAATTTCCCCACTCCCACTGCATAGTATGCAGCGTTGTATAATAATACCAACCAGTGTGGTAGGTAGATTTCATCGGCGGGCCGCTGTGCTTTTGCTGACCTAGCATGAGGAAAAAGCTCTTGACGCTTTCTCCAGTCCTCCATCCATGTGTGAGGATATGCCGCGCAGAGGTTTTTGAGATATTGCTGCTTCCATCTCTCAAGCTGACCATGCTCTTGAAGCCAGTTCCTCATGGCCAGCTGCACAAGCCCATGCATCCCAAAGGTCATTCCATCCATATCAACAGTGATGAATGAGTAGCTTCTCGAAGTGACTAGGTCCTTATCGAACTCGTTTTCGATACTGCATTCAGATCCGCTGTCCTCGTTGTCATCTTCGCAATATCTGTCTCCTTTGTTGCCCGCACCTGTCTCATTGTCGCCATTTCCTAATGGTTGCGGATATTTGAGAAGATCCTCAGGTATCCCTTGTCGGTCGAAAAAGCTCATGAGAGAAAGCAAATCAGCTGCTGAAGGCCTGCTCTGGTAAACATAATCGAAAGATATTTGCCAGGTTATGATGATGGCATTTTTGGCCTCCTCGTCCCTACGAAGATGTCCGGCTTCGTATTTTACTAGGCGTGTTCGTCTTCTCTCGCTCTTGAGGAACTCCTTTAGGTACTCTCGCACTGAACATCTCGGTGCTTTTCGTCGAATATACGCTGACGCTTGCACAAGAGCAAGCGGCATAAACTCAAGCGCTTCTGCTGGCTCACGGACGCCGTCCTTGTCCGTATCCTCTCCCAGCTTCTTTTCAAGAAGCGCTAGCGCATTTGAGTCGTCCATCGGCTCGATGGAAATGATGTCGTTATCCTAGACCAGCTGCCGTGCCACACTTCTTGTGCGGCTAGTGATTAAAATCGTGCCATGTTTGCTCTCAAGCAGGTATCTTAGCAATTTATACGTCGAGCCGCTTGCCTGAACCTTTTGCTGGTTGGTAGGAGTTTTATGAAAGACAGCACCGTCGTCGAGACTGTCAAGAACTAGCATCCATTTATCATTCTTCTCGTTGCGGAGCCAATCGTGGACAATTTTGAATATATTCGCTAGTGGTTCCCTTCGACCAGGAAGCTTGATCTCCTCCGCGATATGCCGATAGCTTTGTTCAAGTCGGGTCGTATTGCTAGCATACACCTAGAACACCCAGGTATCAGGTGACTGGTCGCTGATTAGGTAGCAGTGTTCTATGACAAGCTGCGACTTACTATATGCGAGTTAGCGAATATTGCTTGTCAGGTCTTCGTGCGTTCATTCAAAGAAATCAACCATAAATGAGAGCTATAGATATAATCACCGCTTACGCGTGGTTGAGCTTAATCAAACTCTTTTTTCTTCGTGCATACCCAACACCACCCATGCCAACGAGCGCGACCCGAGATGCAGGTTTAGAGCACTTGTTGTGAATCTGATTGAGTAACGTTTTACGATTGATAAAGTCAGGGTCGCGACGAAAGGGGACGTTCGATGATGGGCTCGGTGGGGTCTCTGGTCTCACTACTAAAGCCCAAAGATATCCTGCCTCAAGCCTGCCCATCAGCTGGTATCCTCTCTTTTGGCTACAACGCGGATTTTGCTCCCTTCCATCCATTCTACGGGCTAAAGTTCGTCGCGGAGCAGCTCACAGTTGATGACCATTCAACGGCACTCTTCCAGAGCATCATTGGCCTCCGCGAGAAAACGAAAACTGTATGAAATACATACGCATCCCCTTCATGCAAGAGGGCTAACGTTGATTGTTTCTCAGTCAGAACGGCCAATTATCTTCGTGGCACATAGCTTGGTAGGCCTTGTATGCGCCAATGCTTTATCAAGGCACCATGGCACAGACATAGCTAGCACGAAGCTTGCGGAGAAGATGATCGGAATTATCTTTCTTGCGACACCGTTCGAAGGATCCTCAAAAGCTAAATGGATAAGTAGGGCGGTCAAATTTCTTGACTGGATCAGCACGACGCACAAGGAGGACGTGAAGGATCTTGGAGAGCGCTCGGCAAAGCTCATGAGCATTAATGAAGCCTTCCAGAAGTTCCTGAAAGCACGAGATCGGTCGGAAACGAGACAGTTCGTCGAAGTAGCATGTTTCTTTGAGCAGTATGCTATGTACAAGGCGGGAAAGAAGATCGGAACTATCGTGCCAAAGGAGTCAGCTTGCTTGCCGGGTATCGAGCCACAGTCGATACAGGCGGACCACGAAGCCATGTGCAAATTTGAGGATGAATATAGGGAGGGATTCAAGAACATTTCACAGAAATTGAACCAGTGGATATCGGATCTCGATAAGGGAATTGGGGGCCCGGCAGAGGAGAGCCAGGTCTGGCATACCCTTCACTTTTCCCAACTCTGGCTGACAAGGGACAGAAAAACTCCGTCCGTATGGGCGACGTCAATTTCAAAGATAAAATTGACAACAATCGAGGAGTGGTGATGGGCCATGCCTACAGCGCAGCCACAGACGGAGTCAGAATTATTGGGACCAGTACCAGTGTACGCAGTCACTTATTCTTGCGATAGTGACAACGTAGCTAACAGAGTAGATAGAACACATACCACGGTATTAACCCAAATGAGTTCAGGGAGATCTAGGAATAGCGAATTGCAATGAAACACCCCACAAGGGGTGCCATTATTCATGGTTTTTTGGTGCGGCTGTGCCCACCACCTGCCTTACTACCAGCCTCAGAGCTGATTCAGGCTGTGTACAAGGTTTAAAAGCAAGTTGCCACCCTTAAAGTTATTCAAAAGTATTACATAGAATAGATGCCTTCTGGACTTGTCCAGCTAAGGGAGCTCACAGTACGACGAATAAAGGCACCCGCCGAGCCCCGTGAGAAAACAAACTCCGAGAAGGGAAAACAAAAACCCCAGCTGAAAAAGGAGGAACTCAAACCAACAGCATAGACAAAACACAACATACAGCTGTTCGCTGTCGTGAAAGAAAGGATGTAGAACGTACGCTATAAATCGATGAGGTCAAATTCTCAGAGGAAGCTATTTAGGCAATATTCGGCCTATCAAATGCTTCATACGTCATACTCCAAGTCCTCAAACACCAAAGTCTTCTTGGAAGCCTTAGTAACGAAAGCGCTAGTGCTCCGCTACTTACTTCATGGACCGGCAGACCGAATACGCAAAACCAATCCCAAAAACACCAGCATATGTATATTTCCCAAGCAAGACACAGAGTTTGACCACCCCACCCGACACATGCTCGCTTATGCCGCGCCTACCTCGTATTTCCGGGGGTATATGTATGGAGAGATGATGCCAACGAAAGAGGAAGGAGAGTGGAGTCTGAGATATACATCAAATCCATGAAAACGAGATTTAGGAAAAGGGCGGATTTGATTAGCCATAAATAAAGAAAAAGCCAACCCTAACGGATTCGCTCTCAGTCATGCAATTGATGCGTAGGACAACTTCCCGGTCCTTTGGTCTCCCACCATTTGCGGATGCAAGTCTATTTCCTAAATTAGCACAACTCCCCTTTAACGAAAACCCCAGTCTCGAAAGACGTGCAAAGTGTAGGAGGTAGATAATCAAGAAGGACTTACCCTATGGAATTTACACAAACACATCAACCTCCCCATCTCGTCCCCCTCCTCAAACTCCTCGAAACAAATCACGCATTCCTGCGCCTCTCCATCCTCACCCACGCAATCCTTCTCCGATGCATGATAGACTAGCATGCGATTACTCTGCGTGGTTCTCCTACCTCTCGAGCTCTCCCCATTGTTACCGTGAGGACTGGGACTTCGCAACGTGGCAGCGCCTGCGTTGCTCATTCCGCGGGTTCGGGGGTTGGGCAGAGATGAAGATATGGCGGATGAGCTTGATCCTTGGGCTTGTGCGGGTGTTGCGGCTGAAGCGGCGATAGCTGCGTCTATGGCTGTTGAGGGGGCAAGTGGTGGTGAAGATGTTGATCCAGCGCCTAGATGTGAAGCTATGCATTCTTGAACATGTGCTTCGCGGTCTATTTCGCTGCCATCGGCTCCTCGGGGTGGCAACTCATCTCCGCAGACAGGGCATTCGTCTTCTTCGGCAATCTCGCGACGAGGCTGAGGAGGGGTAGTGGAAGGTGGCGGAAGAGGAGCGTTGATATCGAGCAGAGAGCGGTAAGGTGGGGAGGTGGTAGTTGCGCTGTTTGAGTGGTGAGGGTGCCTGGGATGGTGAATCGATTGGGGAAAGTAGTTTGACGATGGGCGTGGACGGGAAGCGTGGGGATAACCTTCAGATTGCTGATGCGGAGGATTACTAGGTGGAGGGAAAAGGTTGGAGACGCTGGTACGGTTGTGAAAAGTTGCTCTGTTGTCCCGGAATGGATCAGGAGGCCGAGCTCGGACTGAGTCTGGCCGTCTTTGTGAAGCATCGCTCTGCGAGGTTCGGTGGCGTGTATGATGCATGTCGGAGGGAAATCTGGATCTAGCTGAGTCCGAAGGTGGAGGCGGAGGTGGTGAAGAGTTTAAATCGAAGTCGAAGCTGGGAAATCTCAATCGGTCCTGGCCTGACGGATCCGGCTGCGGTTGAGGAGGTGGGCTGAAGTTGGGATCTGGTACACAAGGATTGCAAACTCGCACTTCTTCGCCGCCCCCGAGAGCTGGATTTCGGTAGGGCCCGAAAGTCGACATAACATTCGCATCTTCAGGATCCCCAGTCAAATCGATCATATTCATCGTCGACTCTGGGGGATGGACTATGAATTGCCGAGGGATAGTGATTCTATGCGGGGAACAGTTGGCGCATACCACTCTTCCGCATTTCCTGTGAAAGGGCATTAAAATTAGCTGGATGTAGATAAAGATTCTAAGATATTATATGGTACTTTAAATGAGGAATAAGGGTGGCACCTGACCGGCCCTGTCACTGCTCGGTTTTACGTGGTCAAATGACTCAACCGCATGAAGTGAGACAGCACACCAATGTAATTCGTGTCTGCCAGAACTTTGTCACATACCTGCAATGGTGTTTCCGATAGAAAAACGTGAACTGATTCTTACAGACCGGACAGTGCGTTACTTTTGAGTCCGGTTGCCATGGTGGCAGTACTATATCACTCTCCCTCCTCCTTGTCCCCATTGTCGGCCTAGGATTGTGCGATTGTGGGCGCGTGGGCGACGACGTAAGATCAACAGGTGTATTGATCGATCCGCCAGCAGGATTGCCAGAAGGTCGCATATTTCGCGGTGGGATCGGAGGTGTGAACGTGGCACCAGGTCGCCTTGCTGGACTCTCTGGAGCTGTTAACCTCCTCTTTCTATCCAGACTTGTCGTCCCGCTTGGCTGTCTTGACAATCTTGCTGGCCGGGTAGCCGTTCTTGAAGATGAAGCTCCGGGATCAAGATTATTTTGGCCGAGAAAGTTTGGATACGGCCCACTTCTGTCACCAGCACCCGTCTCTCTCAAGAAGTCTAACCAGGTCTGGCCGCCAAAGGCTTCTGGAGGTTGGGCCAAAAAGTGAGAAGCAATAGCCCCATCACTGAGCGTGTGCACTAAATTCGTATTGTTCTGAGATCGCACCCCGACATTAAGCCCGTTATCTTCTCTACTGTTATTCGCACCGTCCAGCAGCGGTATGATCGTGGGTGTACTGTGTGATACCCGAGGAGGGAATGGACTTCTGTCCATAGTCTTGCGGCAATAATGGCGTGGAGAAGGCTGAGATGAATGCTGGGGATGCAGCCGGCCTGTCGTGGGCGAGAAAGACTGGAGTAATAAAGGAGGAGTCTCGAGTAGTACAGAAGTCTACGCGATGACAATGTCAGTCGTTGGGCAAATCGTGCCCTCTCGCCACTTCAGAGCCCGGAGCTCAGTAAGCGTACGAAGGCAAAATCCCGAACGCTTCTTCATACATCGAAGCAAGGCTTCAACCGGCGTTGGAGAAGGGGAGTATGAGGGAGGAAATGAGGCTCTGAAGATGTGTTGGCGATGTGTGGTCGGGGCTGACAAGCCTCCGTGAGATGCCGGGGATAGGGAGTTCTGTTACTAATAGTGAGCGACTTTAGTGTGGTGAAGAATACAGCAGCAAGAAGGAGAGGCAACTGGAATGCATGCGGAGCAGTGTAGACAGTCTGTGAGGAGCGGCGGCAGGTGCTTTGGCTTGCCTCAGGTTCAGTGTACTTATCCGCTAATCCTTATCGCCGAGGATTAATGACGCTAAGCTCACGCGAGCAATGGATTATATTTCTCTCACTGCACCACCATCGATCTTCTTACCACCTTTGAAACTCATGAAAAGCCCAATTCGAGCCTTGTAGTCCCACTGCGATGCTGGGAAGACGCAGCTATCTATGATGAAGTTAAGAAGTGTGCATTCGGTCGGCTTCAACAAACGTTGTCGTCTATGGAACCAATTAATGGGCGAGGACATAAGATCAAACCTTCGAGAAAGTCGAATCAGCGGAGGAAGATGTACGAATTTTGACTGAATGGATTAACAAGAGTTTAGAAGCTGGTCTCGAGAACGTGGGTATTTCATCACAATCCTAACTCAACGCAAAATCAAAGCAACACCGTTACATCATTCAATGAAATCAACCATGAATGAGAGCTTTAAATATAATAACCACTTACGCGTGGTTGAGCTTAATCAAACTCTTCTTCTTCATCACTATCCTGACGCCGACTCTAACGCTGCTACTATCGACGGAACCTCGTCTTCCTTCCAGCTAGTCCAAATATCCCTTTCTCTAGGTTCCCAACCCAACTCCCGTAACCTGATCGCACGGCTCCTCGTATTACAGCCCAAGCCCCCCGGAGTCATTGGACCAAAGACATCCTCATCGTCAGATTCAGTAAAAGCCTGTGCTTCAGGCCTCTGGATCTTGCCCATTTCGTATAGAGCTGGGCCAAGATTCTCAGCACCCTCACGCATCGAAATCTCAGACCCGTTCTCGGCGAAGAAATACGGATTCTCCAGAAAGGTCGCTGGTGCAGCCTTCTCGATGTACGCCAACATCGTCATCTAGGCATGCCCGAGATCCCGGACGTGAACCACACTCCATATATTGCGGCCCTCGCCGACATAGCCTTCAAAGCCGTGCTTCAGAGTGAAGCGCACCAAGCTCACCAGCGCAAATGAATGGCGCTTGTGGACCGGGTCCAACCCATAGACGAGTGGGGGAAGAATAATAACCATCTTTGCTTTGTCTCCGAACTCTCGCGCTGCTTGGACGATAGGGATGTCCACGTGGCGGTGCATTGAGGTAGGTGCTATGGCGTCGATATCTCCTGAAGCATCGTCGCGATAGATTTTACCGTTCTTGTGTATCCCCAATGCACCATCTTCGAGTACTCCCGTCCCGCTCGTATGGATATAGATACTTGGCTGGCCTACAAGGACACGCTGCCGTACACCTCATAGTATGGCTTCCACGCTGGCCAAGTCGTCGCATGATGCTATGTTTATGGTAATCTCATGTTGTGCAGTTTGTATTGTGAGCAACTCAAGGTCGCTCAAGGTGGCGAGGACGGTTTTGGCTCCGGCTTTCTCGAATGGTAAGGCTTGCTCTGGCCGCCGTACCAAAGTCGTTACTGGATGTTTTGCAGCGAGGAGCTGATCGAGCACATTCTGTCCGATGTATCCAGCGCCGACGAGAAAGACGCTTTGAGGAGACGCCATGGTAGAGGATCTCAATTGGCGGCTTGCTGAATCGGTAAAATGTTGACATGCTGAAGCGTTCGACGCAACTGACAGTACATTTATAATCACCTCTGTTATAAGCTCAACTTCTCTACCCGTCCGGTTCAGTCCGCTCGCAAGCGTCCAGGTAACCGATTGCTTATAAATTCAGCTCGCAAAATTTCTATAAACTGAAGCATTAACATTCTCCACAGTACATATATCATTGCGCCCCTTGCGAGCCCCCCTTCTTTATCCGTCCGGCTTAGTCCGTTTACAACCTGTAGCGAAGCTCAGGACCTGCTAAAAGGCCTCAGTCTAAATCCGTAGTTCTTGCCTAGGGGATCAATCACCCAGGTACGTCCGTTGTAGAACAGTGGAAGACGGAGCAGCGTTGACGTGTGACGACAAATGCTGGGAAGCGAACGTCTATACTTAGCCGGAACAGGGCAGCCTAATACTTAACGAGAACTTTCACTACCGACGGGGCGAGGTTACCTGCAACTAAGCATAGAAGACTATGGGATATCGCAATTTAACTGTTGAAACTTGATATGTATTTCCACCTCTCAACTTCATTCCCCCCTTTTGCCCCTACCTATCAGATTAAATCAGCCACGAGAAAGCATATACACTTAAAAATATTATACACGTGCAAGAACGCGCTCTGCTTGCTGATCACTCTCTTTGCCAATTACACAATACTTCTACAGAATATGTAGATAGATAGGTGGGCACTCCATGCTAAAAGCCATATGCCTGAATCTGAAAAGGTATGATAAATCCTCTGCTCAAACTGCGCCGTAGGTAGGCCAACCCAATCCATCCACCGACTAATAAGCAGGATACATAAGACGCCGCTCTTCGCCCACTTTTGCTGTACAAGAAAACGCAAGGAGATTCGTTCGCCGACGGAAGAAGCGGGCGTCACGCGCTAAAGGGAAAAGCTTCTTCGTCCATGTGATATGGGAGAAGAAGAAGAAGAACACTAAAAGGAGATATTGTTAAGAGTGTGCCGGAGAAATGATTACATCGAAGAGAATTGAAAATAAGAAATGTAGAGACGTGATGCTATTGTTCAACGAGAACGTCCGCTTCTGTTCGTGCTGACACTCCGACTCCGCCCATCGACTACTTCGGCTGTGCTTTCGAGATGAGACCCGGCGTCGAACCCGCCATCGTGTATCATCTCGCGTGCAAGGTGTTGGTTCACATAGCCGGTACTCAGAGGCCTCTCGTTTCCGGTATGGACGGTTTGCGGTGGAGCTAGCGTCTCGCCATAGCCCTGGTTATTTGCTTCCGCAGTAGGAAATATACTTGAGGCTGCTGAATGACCTGGGGAACGTTCGGGAGATGGAGATGGTTCTGACGAGCCGAAGGGGAGACGTGCAGGGAATCCCGTTGGATTGGGTTGAAGGTGCCGGCTGTCGCTTGGGAGATGTGCCGACAATCGTCCAGGTGTTCCGGGCGGCGAACCTGCTACAGTGGATAATCGTGACCTTTCTTCCAAAATGGCGGCTTCTGTTGACGCGGTACGTCGGGAACTCTTTCGCGGTATTGTTGGTGCTCGACTCCTTGCATGTGCTTGTTGCGACCTCCTCGATGCACGTGAACCTATCCGGCTGGGTAGCTCAATTCCGCCGCCCGTTTCGATCGGCCCTAGAGTCGGCGGGATTTCAGAAACGCGGTGCATGCGGTGGTCGAACGGGTCGTCATTACTGCTGTCGTAATCGGAGTCATCAGGTTCACCGGCGCCGTCTGGTCCACCCCTCTCAAAAGAATTACTTTTCTTGTGACTTGCTTGCTTCCCAGTAGCGCCAGGGATAGCATCAGGGTAATCTTTATACGGCTCACGCGGAGACTCCTCATCCTCGTCCTCACTCAACGGCATCATTTGAGGTGGCATGCGTGTACTCCGAACGACTTCGAATCCTTTACCCTTCTCCTTGCGTTTCCCAGCGAACAGACCCCTAAACCATCCGGTGGCAGAAGAGACAGGACCCATTGGATCTGCTGGTCCTGTCTTGAGCTTCCGGCTTGGTTGGGCGGACAAGGCTGGGCCTCGGATACCGTAGTAGAAGTCAGACTCTCGAACAGTGTAGTCGGTATTGTTATGCCGTTCTGTCAGATTCGGGTCTGAGTCATCCTTGTGCATTCGTAAGTAGGCTGGTGTGATCGAACCGCGATTTGGCGAAAATCCAGATGGTCCCTCGCCGGCGTCTCCGGCTTCAGCCTGCTCAACAGAGTCCGCATATGGGGGACTGACCATATCTTGACTTCCTCCTGAGACTCTACTTCGTGCACCAGGATTGTATTGATCCAATGGATTCGTAGCTCTCCGTGGTCTAGGTGGCCGGTAATACGGATCGACAGCCTCGATGGTTGCTCCCATGGTTGCCCTGCGAGAATTCTGGCCCGATCCGGTGCCACTTCCAAGGTAGCTGAAAGGGGTATTACCGGTTCCAGGCGTGCCTGGCACCGTGTAGTCTCCACCTTGGCTGAACGAGTCGAATCCGACGCTTGCACGTTGGCTTCCACTTGCCTGTTGGTTCAGTAGCACGGCGGAGCTCGCTGATAAGCTTCTTGATCTGCCTCCTAGAAGTTGAATAGATTTGCGGTCGACTTCTGGACCAAGCATGGCCGCGTTAGAGTTGAGGCTACTTCGTTGATTCTTTCGGTGAGTGCGGCGTGAGAGTTGTCGCATTCCAAACACGGTAGTAAGCCCTCCTCTTGCCTCTCCACCAGCGCCAGCGAGCCTAGCACCGACTTCGATAAGGGTTTGAAGTGAATTGAGGAAGAACCCGAATACCAGAACGATTGCATGAAGCAACAAAATGATATATCCGATCCAACCTTTGGAATCTTCAGATACACCTAGTGAAGGAACGAATGCAATCATGAGGAGCGTAGTTATAAGTCGGACAACCGAGAAGAAAGTGTGGTAAGCGTTCATGGACGTATTAGACTGAAAAGGTCGAAATGCATGAAGTGTGAGAATCAAAATTACCTCGCATATAGCGAGCATTACAAGTTGAGCGATTCCCGATGGCTGGATGGCGCCAATGGCAATGCTTCTAATGCAGGCCAATAAAACCGGAATAAAAGCAAAAGGTGCTGCATCGTCGGAATATGTGTTGTAAAGTGGTCCGTAAGTTAGTACAGTTGGGAGATCGTCGAAAAGGTGCGCACGTGGTCTCGTCGTGAATATAAACCAGAAGATCCAGACAGCGACGGTCATGACCCCAAGTAAAAGCAGTACTGCCATTGCGACGACCGATGCCGGTGAATGTGGCGCAACCACTAGCTGGAATAGGGAGAGAGCAATAATGGGCAGTAGAAAGAAGTTGAAGACGATACGGACAATGTTCCCTGCTGTAAAGGGCCAATTCTTGCTGCGGAGGTCGGACTCCTGGGTGTTTGAAAGATAACGATGGAGCCATCGGATGAAGAACCCCAGCTGCCCTAGTAGAATCACAACAAGCGTGAGTCCGAGGAGCCAGACGGCCATTCCCGCCCATATATCCTGCTCTTCCGACATCCCCACCAGTTGGCCTAGCCTGGAAAGACCATAAGTCCCATTTGTAAAATATATCCCGTCAACAAGACTTTGAGATCCGTTCCCATGGCTCACAAAACTCTCGTTAAACAGAAG
This sequence comes from Hysterium pulicare CBS 123377, assembly GCA_000467715.1. Taxonomy (NCBI): domain Eukaryota; kingdom Fungi; phylum Ascomycota; class Dothideomycetes; order Hysteriales; family Hysteriaceae; genus Hysterium; species Hysterium pulicare. The sequence continues at coordinate 154,935 of AJFK01000502.1, forward strand.
GAGTGACCAACTCGCCTGGCTGACGACTGGTTGGTAGTATCCTGGGTAGTTCAAGTTGAGGCTGCCTGCTAGGACGATGAATTGGATGTACTGAAGGCAGTCCCCGAAGCCCGGTGTGACCAGTCGTAGTAAATCTTCATCTCTACCGTAATTGCTGGACCAGCGGAACGGATCGGATGTACCCCATGGACTCATTGTTGCTGCGCACACAGTGGCTAAAGCCACAAGCGCGAGAACAGCAGCGGGAAGATATGTCAGGGCGTCGGACAATGTACTTCCCAAATCCGGAGTAACGTTTCCAGAAACGCAAGCCAAGTGAGGAGCATCTTTATCACCAGAGTCTACTCGTAGTGTGGTTGAGAATGTTGCGAACGCATAACTACTGTAGAAGTCATGCGCTACAGTGAAGGCTGGTAGAGAATATGGATCGCTGGCATTTGCTCCGAATGCGGGACCGATAGGACAAGTCGTGTTGACAGTGGACAAGCAGAATTCGCTAGCGGGAGCGTCATATGGGGTGTATGTGAGGACCTTGTACGTGGAGAAGAGGGTCGAGAACTTGTTATTGGTGGCGCTCAAATCCACGATCTTGCCAAAAGTTTCGTTGGGATTAGACCACCCCGGGTCATCCGGTGGAGGATACTCGCCCTCGGTCGCCTGCCCTGATACATTTCCGTAAACTGTAATATTGAGGTTGTGACTCGGCGCTGTAGCATTGAACTTTGCCCAGTAATAGAGGGGTATGAATTGGAGTTGAAGCGGGTCGGAGTTGCGGATTCCAGGGTCCAAGCAATTGTCGAAATTAATGAAGACGGCATTCGAGAGCGGGATAAGTATTGCAAGGGCTACAAAAAGTAGCGTAGAGGGAGAGAGGATGGTCGATGGTAAGCCGATCCGAGGTTTCCGACGTGGTCGAGGAGGACGTGGTGAGGGTTCTAGAGAGGGCACATCTCTTCGTCTTCGTCGTAGTGAACTCATTCCTTCCGAGCGGATGCGCATTGGAGAAAGCGCCATTACTGTCTCCTGGTCCTGCTTTTCATATTCGCCCGCGAAATGTGCCTTTTGTCTCCGTAGCGTGGTGATAGAACTTTGTCCGTCCATCAACTACCAGTGCAATCAATGGCCCCTCACAACGTCTTGATTTGTAGAAAGTTCCACAATGTATTTGGAGTGTCCACGCATAGAATGCCAGCGGTGTGTGAGTTGTCGGCTGTCCAAAGCCGAGTGCTTTTCCGTCCAGACAGGCGACGAGGAAGTTGAAACAAGACAGCAGGCGGGCTGTTGGTCCGATAGGTGGGCGATGACGATGCGACAAACGTAGGCCACTAGGGTCCGTCTATGAGTAAATGGCTGCCATAGTGTGTATGACAATGAGTTGTGGTTCTGAGCGAGCGTGGCGAAGGAGAATTATAGCGAAGGACGGGGTTCTCGTGGTGGTGAGAGTTTACGCAGGGCCGGCGGATAGGAAGAAAACGGCGTGCAGCAAGCGAAGGCAATCTGGCCGCTAGGAATTAGAAAAGAAGGCGAGCTGCAGGTGGATTGGAGTCGTGGTAGGGCCACTGTGCTGCGTGAGAAGAAAATCGATGGGCATTTCAGGATGCGGAGGTGGCTCACGCACCAAGCATGCGTCCCGTCATGCACCAAAATCAAGCGTTAAACCTTGCTGAGATAGGCATATATCAAAAGCTATCACCAGGTAATCTCAGCATCGTCATTGTATTTCTATGGCATTTGCGATTTCCCACTCCCGGGCCACAGATTGCCTATAGCTCTTTGTCGCCTGCTGTTGTCTGCGCACCCTGTATACAACAATTCCTCGACAGTCCTTTTCCTGACGACCGCCCGCAGAAGACTAAGGTGACAGAATACGGGGCACTAGCTCATGACAGTCCTGACAGTCGAGTCGTATTTGTATGCGCTTAGACGCTTCCCGGCCAATGAGGAATTTTCATAGACAGCATTTCCCTCTTCGTTATGGGAGGCAATAGCAAAAGACTCTCCCGGGTCTCTTTCCTGCGCAATAGCGTAGAATCAGCGTAGAATCATCGTCATCTTGGCTGGGATTTCCAAAGATGAAACAAGTGATGGGAGAGGAGAAGTGGCCGAATAGGATTAGTCGGTACAGATTAAGGTAGGGTTGAGGCGCAGCCAGGTGGCAGATCGCCAGTGTCACCCTTTCGCGAGAAGCAGTGAGCGTCTATTTTTACTTGCTCGAACCATTGGCGTAGGCGTCGCTTAGCATCAATATTGGATTGGCAAAGGAGGCGACTTTCCACTGTCGAGAGAATCATCCACAAAAGGGCATAGCATGGAGAGAACGACATCCTAATCAAGCATCTAGTTTCTTGTGTGACCGTAATCATATTCCGTGGGAGACAATGACGCAAGGCTCTTTACGGCCTGCATCAACCATCTCACTCTCGCTATCCTACCCCAAGGGGGGTCATAATTCGTCCGTTTTAAAGGGCAGGTTAAAGGGTAGTAGGTCTTCCCCTACACATTTCTTTACCGGCCCACAAAGCTGAGTTAGACTCTGGGAGGAGTAGGAAAGCAAGTTTTCCCTAAGGTGAGTCGGAAAATATTACTGGATGGGATTTTCCAGACTTATGCCAGCAGAATCATGACACCTATTGTGCACCTAGCCAATTGTATTGCTAATGTGCGCTCCTTCACCGCTGCACCCTTTCTCGAGTATTAAGTGTTATGTCGATTCTCTTCCTCCAGCTTTCAAAACTCCCTCAGTATGCATCTTGACCCCTACCATGTCCGTGCATCTAAATACCCACCTAGGTACTTTTACGCGAACTGCCTGCCGCGCCGCACCTTCCCGATGAAGAACGACGTTGAAATCCTCACCCGCCAACAAACCTTGGAAGCTTGGAAGTGCACTGTGATGTGAACTGTACAGTCGCAGTGTCATCCCCTAACGCGACATGCCCTTCTCCACGCAAGCAGTCCTTGCTACGTCTTCCGCAGTCATTGCCATTGCTATTGCCTTATCAGTACTTCCCGACTACTTCAAGGTGAAGCTTCTTGCATGGCAATCGGAAACGTATTGCTACAAGTCCGTCACTACTTTGTCTTCCACTCTACCAAGCGCAGAGTGTTTTACTGTCGCTCCTAATGGGACTTTCACCCGAGTATTCCTGGATGAGATATCGTATCCCGTCGTGAAGAATGCTCGTACAGGCTTCGTACTTCCTGGACTTTGGGATGGGCATGGCCATCTTCTCCAGTATGGCGAGCTTATGCATTCCGTAGATCTATTTGGAACGAAGTCGTTGGATCAAGTCCGGCAACGAGTGAAAGACTACAGAACAGACCATCCCGAGGCCGGAACGAGCGACCAATGGCTTAGAGGTGTAGGGTGGGATCAGGCTGCTTTTGGGGGTCAATGGCCAACCGCAGTAGGTCTATTCCAGTCTGTGCTCTTATTCCACTTCTCTTCGGGCTCACCTTTGTTTATTGCCTTGCTCCGTTCCCGTCCGGATCTGTTTCGTGGTCTTATTTCACACCACGTAGGTCACGGCAACAAGCGCTCGGCGACTTAGATAAGTCAGCCAAGAGGATATCGCTGACTTGGAAAAGTCAGACTTTGAAGTCGATGAGCAATTGAAAGGTCTATATATCATGTTGGACCGGGTTGATGTACACTGCGTATGGGTCTCACACAGGGTGCTTTCCCTGCTCCCGTCCCCCTTGCCAGAAACACCAGGCGGGGAAACACCTGCTTCGGGCATCTTCTGTGATAATGCAATTGAAGTTGTTATGGACCACTACCCTACGCCCGATAAAGAGCGCAAGCGTCAGTTCGTCAAAAGTGCGATGCAAGACCTCAACCGACTTGGCATTGTCGGGATGCATGACGCTGGAGTCCTGCCAAACGATCTGAAGATGTATGCAGAATTGGCAGATCAAGATGATTGGACGCTGAGAGTCTATGCCATGCTAGAGTGCGAGAAGAGAAACACGTTCTGCCCAGAGGACTCATTCAAGGTTACTCGTGACGATGGCTTACTAGATGTACGCAGCGTCAAACTATTTGCTGGTACGTAAGCCCGTTCCCACATCGAGGTACCCGGAAACTTACTCTTTTGCAGACGGTGCCCTTGGTAGCTGGGGCAGTGCGATGATAGAACCTTACACCGACCACGACTGGTCTTCGGGATCGCTCCTCGTGAATAGCACGACATTAACGTCTTTAACCCATGACTGGGCTTTGAAGGGCTATCAAGTCAACATTCACGCGATTGGCGATCTCGCAAATCGTTTCGCTATCGATGCGATGTCTTCTGCTTTGGCCAAGCTTTGTCCAGACTCCAGCCTTCAAGAGTGCCAGGCGCAACATCGCTTCCGCATCGAGCATGCCCAAATCATCCATCCGGATGATCAGAAACGAATGCATGACATAGGTATAATCCCATCCATCCAACCGACCCATGCTACTTCGGATATGCCCTATGCGGAGATTCGGCTGGGAAAGAAACGAACCAGTGAGGAGGCATATCGGATGCAGTCTTTGCTGCCTCTCAATCCAATACTAGGAAGCGATTTTCCTGTGGAGCCTGCAGATGTGTTCCAGGGAATATTTGCTGCAGTCACGAGGAGAAGCCCACGTACTGGCCTTGACGCTGGTGGCGGAACAGAAGGCTGGTACTTCGACCAAGCTCTGACCAGAGAACAAGCTCTAAGAGGTTTCACTGCTGGACCCGCCCATGGCGCGTTTCTTGAAGGCAAAGCTGGCATTATTGAAGTGGGCGCCTTCGCTGACTGGATTGTTCTTGAAGAGTCTCCAGACAAAATGGATATAGAGTCCTTTCGAGATCTCAAAGTTTCGGAAACCTGGGTAGCGGGTAAGCGAGTATACCAAAGAAGTCCTTTCAGAGGGTGGGATAAAACTCAGTAGGTTAGCGCAACAACCTCGTATCAAGAATTTCATCGGCCAACGGCATGAAGCCGTCTATCTAGAAAGAGCCGTCGCGAACAACATCTTCAAACCTTCAATTATGAATTGTGATTACGGCAAATTCGTCGACTTGCGGAACGGCGTTGTAGTACAGCATAATGGGTCTCCGTCTGCGCTCAAATTAATTCCCTTCCTCATCCCCACAAGCCAGTTCTCAAGCAGCCTATCGTGCTCGACCACATCGCTTAACTACTGCCATATTTCAAATTGTCATCTTTGCCAAAACCCTAAATAAGTCTGGTTCTCCCACTTCACGCAATACACCCCGTGCAGGCCATTAAGGTGCTCGACCAACTATATTTTGGTTGGGTGTTTGACATGCTCACGTAGGTGCCTTACAAGGCTAAGAGCATGTGCAGTTTTCTGTTTGAGTTCCTTTAATAATTTTCTGGGATTATATTATTGTCGAAACTCGGATGAATACTCAAGCACTCGGTCCGCAACGATGCCTCTTCAACTTGCCAGCCGTACTTGCCAGCCATACTTGCCATCACAGCTCAAAACAGCACCTAACGAAAACTTCGACGGTATTGAACGTGGAGAATGAGATCCATAACGACGCTAAGAGGATCGTCGCTGAGATAGTCGATATTTACAACAAGATACTGGGTTTGACGGATCTCAAACCTAGGCCGGAAGTCAACGAACTATTCAGTGAGCTGGTGGCAATCTGCATCACAGCATGCAACGAGCATGTCTCCCGTATCGTAGCCAAAGATAAGTAAATCAAGCAACTTACGCCAAACTTACGACAGCCGTGCTCAAGTGCAGAAGGAGAATTAGAATTATTCTGGGCGCGCGAGATCCTAAAGACTGCCGGGACTACTGCTAAGAGAGGTTTGCGGGACTCCTTGGGGATGCTGTGTTGATAGTGCTCAATCTCCTGCTTATATTGTCTGTATCACTCTTGTGATATGGGTTGAATTTACTGGGTCGAAAATATGACATTCACCATCTTGTTCATATGAGCCAATCCGTTTTAAGATTTAGCTTATTTTGGAGGGGTTCGAAGTTTTTAGTGGGGTTTATCCCGCGCACCAATATTTTTAGCTACGATATCGGACGCGTGCGAAACTCACTTTTCCGTTCCCAATTGCTCTTCACTTCCTCTCCTACAATTCGCTTTCCCCTTTCCTTTCGCATGATACCCATTTCTTATTCATCATGGCCACCACAATTCGTGTTCCTTGCTCTTCCGCAAACATTGGACCGGGTTTCGACGTAATCGGTCTCGCTCTCAACATTTATCTCGAGGTCCAATTCACCATCTCGCAGCAATCCACCTCAGACCACTCGCTTAACTGTCGCATTACCTACGAAGGTGTTGATGCAGCTTCAGTGCCTTTGAAAGCTGAAGACAACCTTATCACGAGAACAGCCGTTTACGTCCTAAGATGCCACGGCATTCGCGCTTTTCCTGCCGAGACCCACGTACATATCAATAACCCTATTCCTCTCGGTCGCGGTTTGGGGTCGTCAGGGGCTGCTATCGTCGCTGGAGTGAACCTAGCAAATGAGGTGGGGAATTTGGGCCTCTCGAAGGCTAGGATGCTGGATTACTGCTTGATGGAGGAGCGACATCCGGACAACGTCGCTGCAGCTTTATACGGTGGATTTGTGGGCACATACTTGAACGAATTGGCTCCTGAAGATCTTGCAAGGCTGGAGATTCCCCTCAGCGAAGTGCATCCTGAGCCTGCTGGAGGCGTGGACACAGGACTTCGACCGCCCGAACCACCATTGAATATTGGGCACTTCAAGAAATTCAAATGGGCACCCGAGATAAAATGCATTTGCATAATACCAAATTTCGAAGTATCTACCGCGAAAGCTCGCGAAGTACTACCCACCGAATATTCGCGAAAAGACGCCGTGTTCAATATGCAACGGCTGGCACTCTTGACTACAGCTTTGGGGGAATCACCCCCAGACGAAGACATGATCTATACAGCTATGCAAGACAAGCTGCACCAACCATACCGGAAAACCCTTATCCCGGGACTTCCAGAAATTCTTCAATCGGTAACACCGCAATCACACCCAGGGCTTCTAGGGATTTGTCTTTCGGGCGCTGGACCTACTATTCTTGCGCTCGCGACGCACAATTTCGACAAGATAGCCAACCATTTAATACAAGAGTTCAGAAAGAAAGATATTGACTGTACCTGGCGATTACTTCAGCCCGCTGAAGATGGTACAACCGTTATTCGCGATAGCTCAACTTCAAAGCCAAGTCAAGCTCAACAACCACTTACCTATGCCGCCGCAGGAGTCAGTATCGAGTCTGGTAACGACCTTGTAAAGCGGATCAAGTCCGTAGTGGGTACAACCAAACGAGCTGGCGCGGACGCCGAAATTGGGGGATTCGGCGGCCTCTTCGACCTCCAGGCTGCAGGCTATAGCTCTCCGCCTATACTCGTTGGGGCCATAGACGGGATCGGAACGAAGGTAAAGATCGCCTTTGAGATGGGCAAGCACGATACCGTCGGAATAGATCTAGTAGCGATGAACGTAAACGACCTTGTGGTTCAAGGCGCAGAACCGTTGATGTTTCTCGACTACTACGCCTGTAGTAAGCTGGACGTCAACTCGGCAGCTTCTTTCGTCCACGGAGTAGCAGATGGGTGCCGTCAAGCGAACTGCGCACTAGTTGGCGGCGAGACGGCAGAGATGCCTGGTCTGTACCGAGAAGGCGAGTACGATGCCGGCGGAGCTGCTATCGGGGCGCTCAAAAGGGAATCAGCCATCCTCCCAGACAAAAAAGCAATGCTCGAGCGCGATGTCGTGCTAGGCTTGGCTTCAAAGGGCGCACACTCCAACGGCTTCTCCCTTATTCGCAAAATCATCGAGAATGCCGGAATATCATTCCACGATCCAGCTCCTTGGACCGAAAACGAGTCGGTTGGATCTAGCCTCCTCACTCCTACGCGCATATACGTCAAGTCTCTTCTCTCGGCCTCAGGCCGGGGCTTGATAAAAGGCATGGCTCATATCACCGGCGGTGGGCTTCTGGAAAATATACCGCGCATGTTACCGTCGCACCTGGCCGCCGATCTCGACGCATCCTCTTGGCCTGTGCCACCGGTCCTCAAATGGCTTAAGGCGGCGGGTAAAATCTCCGATGTCGAGTTCGCGAGAGCTTGGAATACCGGCTTGGGAATGGTGCTTGTGGTTGAGGAGGGGAAGGTGAAGGAAGCGAAGGAGGTGTTGACCGAGGGCGGAGAAACGGTTTTTGAGATTGGGAGGTTGGTGCAGAGGGCTGAGGGAGAAGGGTGTCTGGTGAGGAATATGGAAGTTTGGAACTAGCCTTAGCCACTTCAATTTCCGGGGAAGTGTTTGTCAGGCATGTATGCATTTGGAAGGCGTTGGATGGTTCCGTGGCATTTTGTATGGCGTTGGGAATCGAGATGGTAATGGAATGGAATGGACGATAGAACGCGAAAAGCATCACTACAATACTTTATCCTATGAAGAGACATTCATCACAAGACAATCGTATCGTCCAAATACAAATCAATGCGATACCTGGTATTTCTGAATAAAATCATACTACTAAACGAAAGCTAAAAACGCAACACCGATCTCACATCTCCCACCCATTACCCCCTAACTAAATTAACCTAAATTTTTTTTTGCCGGAATACTCTTTTTCTCTCGTTCGAAATTCACACAATCTAACCCACCAAGAATGTCCCAATCCCCCCTCAACGCGCTCACGCCGCACTGGTAGTAGGCGCATCCAAACCCCACCCCTCGTCATCCCCACCATATCCATATCCAAACTGTCCAGCCATCTGAACAGGCGCGGCGGAGCGAGCAGCCCACCCGGGGTTCCCGCCGAGGTTGAGATTAGACGGGTCCTGGAAATCAGTCGGATTAGGATGTTGGGGGAAGAAAGGCGGGGGAGGGGGTTGTTGTTGGTAGAAGGATGAGTAGGCTGAGGGTTGAGGGGGTGGGAAGGAGGAGGAGTGGGGGAGGGGCGGTCTAGTCGAGGGTTGAGATTGAGAATGAGATTGAGATTGAGGGTCAGAGAGCGGGTGCTGAGTCGGCATCATGTAGTAAGACATATAATCTTGCTGCGCCAGCTGTTGATGAAGCTGTTGTGGCATTCTAGGTGGTTGTCGTCGTTTGATGGCGGGTGCGTCGCCGTCTAGCATATCCCATTTCAACGGGGCGAACGATTCCGGGACGAAAGACTGCAGGCCGGGGTCTTCGAGGAGGAGCATGCCTGTATTGCCCATGACGGTGTCTTGAGAAGGCATAGACATGGATACATCCATCCCCTCTCCCACATCCCCACTTCTTCCTCCTCCCCCTCCCTCATGCTTCCCCCTCAAACAACTCAGCCCCCAACTCACCCTCTCAACGGCCAGTCCAGCCAATTTATGGATCCCCTTATTCTTCAGTTCCACGAAGACCGCGTACGCCATCTCGACTCTCGCGATTCGAGACAGGTCGCCGGTTTCTAGGGCGTCGAGGAGCAGGATCATGCACGAGTTAAAGGCTTGTTGGCCCATGGTCCAGCAGATCAAGGCGGCTGGGCACCGGTGGTAGAAAAAGAGGAAGGCGCTTAGGAGGGTGTGGGAGGAGTGGAGGACTAGGGCGCGGCCGCGGAGAGGGGATGAGGTGGTGGGAGGGGGCTGGGGGAAGGGGAAGGAGGAGTTTATGGGGTTGAGGGATGAGGGGCGGGATGGTTGGGAGGTTGGGCGGCCGGTTGGTGTAGTCAGAGAGGAGGGAGGGGGCGCGAAGGGGAGGATTATATCTTGGCGTTGGCGATTTAGGAGGATGAGGTAGTTTTGGGTTTTCCCGTAGAAGACTGGATGGGGGCGTTAGTGGTTAAGATTGGAGATAGTAGAGCAAAAGCAGTACCGGCAGCCATGGCATCTAAAGGCCATTCAGGAATCTCCCTCCCTTCATCAAGCCAGCTCTCGTCGAATTGCAGCGTCTCAGGTACCGTATCCCACAATGCTCTGAGCGCATCTGTGAATCCATCTATTTTCGCATTGCTCAGTCGATCACTACTTAAGATCTGTCGTGCCAAGACCGTGAACTGGTTCACGTACTCCCCTAGTCGGAGGATCGTAGGATTCGTAGTCAGTGGTTCAGGTGGAGGACAGTCTCCAATTCCACTGATACCTAAGGGTCGTCCGAGGGTCATGGAGTATTGCTGATCCATGTGGAGCATCCACCACCAGAGGGCTTGGCGAATGGAACATTCACGCAGAGGCGGGGCGGGATCAAGGTACTTTGGGTTACGATGCAATCCGATGGAATGGGCGAGGCGAATGGTGGTACCGAAAAGTGTCCAAGCATCAAGAAAGCGTCCGCTGTTGGTGAGATAAGGACCGATCATGATCAGAGTTTGGATTGCGAGTAGTGTAGGTCTGTTCATGAAAGAGGCCATGCGCAAAGATTGCATTGCAGCCGCGACTATGATATTGTCGTTAGAAGGAAAGTCGCACATGTCGCACGTAGGTTGAATGATCGAAGATCTTACTGTAGACATCTCCTTTCTTAGACTCCTTCTCCATCGCACCAGCTTCCCATTTGCCACCACACTTGTCCAAGCAACAGTTTTGAGAGCCTAGAGCCAGAGCCGCGAAAAGCAGCGCTAGCATGTCAGGAAACATTTGAGCATTCTTCTTGACATCCGACAAAAAACGCTCGACCTCGCTCGAGGTGATCTCACTTGGCGTGTGAGGAAAAGAGCACGTTTGAACGCGATGTTGGAAAGTGTCCAGATAACTCACGAGTTCGTCTTTTGGAGGAAGACACCCCACCAGAGATGGCACTGAAGCTTCCAGAGTTGCCGGCCACATCGTGGCAAAGGGAAATGCCGGGGCATCTTTGGAAGCATAGATGTCTGCTCCACGAGGCATGGCATGAGTCAGGGATTGCGGAGAAACATGCAGGCTGGCAAACTAAGTCGACTTGTCAGTTACCGTTGCGAGAGACAGAAGATTGAGTGGCTGAGTACATCGTTGATGATATTTGCCAGTCCAGGACTTCCAAAGTAGAGGTTATCAGACCATTCTTGGCCCTTGAAGCGCTTTTGTTTGGCCATTGGAGGCTTCTTGAAAGACTTCACTCCAATCTTGTCGCCCGAGGCAAAGTCCGGGGAATGCGGGCTGCCATTATCATCATCATCGTCGATGGACAGCTTGCCTGCTCGAAGCCGTTCTTTGAGACGTAAATTCTCCGCACGCAGCTTCCGGAGCTCGTACGATTGCTGAATTGGTCCATAGTCGCTACCTTCCGCAACCTGGAATTCACATTGCTGTGGTAGTCCCCTTGCGCAACATGCGGAGCATGGTTTTGTACGATCACACTGTCGTCAGTGAGCTCAACCCTGCATCATATGGAGATAACTTTGCTTGATATTGAAGAGGAGGTACTCACCTTGACTTTCCGTTCTCTACATTTAGTGCAAGATAGCAGCTGCCGTGATTGAGACTTTTTGCTGGCATCAGCAGTGGCGGACGACTGCTCAACAGCAGCGTGGACATTCTCGGTCGAAGAATCTGAGGTTACAGCTTGGTTGAACGTAGGTGCTGATTCACTCATTGTGGAGTAGGACTGGAGTAGGTAGCCAATAAAAGAAGATTCGGTATGTAGATTTGTGTAACTAGCAGTTCTGCGCAGCTATTTGGGGTTCTCGGAGAAGTGCGGTCCAGACGGATGAGGGTTTATATATTTGTTCCCTAAGACTGCCACCGCTTCCTTTCTCTCGTCCTCATTTTCATCTTCACACATGCCACAGAATAGTAATCGTGTCAATCCTCACCCACACCCTCTATCCGGGATTCTGGATCAACGTGTGTAGCTCAAAGCCTCATTCATACGCCAACGAGCGGACTCACCCTACATGGAGAAGATGAGGCGTTCAAACTCGAGATCTGCTCCATGTGCCGACCCTACAGCGGGCACTCGACGTCCTGATTGGTGCTCATACATATGGACTAGGGCCAGCCTCCATCAGGTAAAGCGGTTCGAAGGGGTACAGAGAATATCGCCAAGGAATACGGAGATGGTGGCGTTTGAACGGTGTAGTTCTCGCGTGACGGAGAAGGGTCCGAGGAGACGCAGAGTAGCGACCCAATGACCTGGTCGAGCAATTGGTGAGGCGCATCGAACCAGCACGACGGGCCGATCCACCATATGAGCGGACTCCATTTCCACCCCCGGCTGGGCGGATGCGCTGCCCCGGCCCTAGTGCGTGGCAGAAAGCAACATTCACCTTCGTGTTCCGAGAGGTTGGCACCGAGGAAGTTGGCTTTCTGGGCTTGTGGCTGCGCACAGATCGGGCTTGTCAAAGCCATTGCGGCAGATCGCCCATTCATCATCTGCAAATGCGATCCTGGAGACCCTGCATTCCTTTTTCAACTCTTACCCCACCGCTGCCTGTCATCGAACGTCTTTTGTCCGTCCATTCCGAGCATTATTTGGAATTTCTTACCGTGGGCAGAGCCGATCTCCTGCGCGGCTTCGTCGATTGTTTTACAGCAAAAGCCAGAATCCCGCCGTCAGGGGTGCTGGAATCCTGTGCATAAGCATGCGACATGTACGCCTCAGCACCACCATGCGGTGCTCAAATCCACCACCGCAACTGACCCTATCAATTTTTGACGTCATTGTCCGAAAAAAGTCGGTCTCAAACATGTTGTATAATGCTGTGCAACCCAGTTACCCAGCTGCAAAACGAATCTTGACCGCCCTCGCCTGTCTCGGCGTCTTGTTGGCTAACGCCCTATAGTACACATGGAACATTTCCCTCATTATGGGTTCCGGGAGTTCGATCGTGGGATAAGGTCGCGCTCACTCGAGATCAGACGAATCGGAATCGTCCTAAGTATCCTTAAGAAGCAATCGACCTCGACCAATTTTACTTCCCAAACATCACCGAATTCAACCTTACCCAGTCCGAGTTTGACTGGGTCGTCCATCGTAATCTGCCGAATACCAAACGTCATTTCGTGACCCCTCACACTCCCGGCGCTATCAAGCGTATTGACATCCTTAATGAAGAGCTTAAAGGTTTCTGGTATAGTGGCTTCGTGAAAGTTGAGTGCACGCATAAACAGTTGGCATTCCCAGAAAAGGAGCGCCGCTTCCTTCGTCCTTCTGATGATACGCTCTCTGGTAGTAATTCTGGGGAGAATATCCTGGATCGTCTTACTTGAGAAGGGAAGCTTGAATTTCGAATTGTCTTTTCCATCGAACTTGGCCCCTTGTTCTGCTTCAACTCGCAGAGCGGCTTCAATCTGCCAGTGGGCAATCATGTCTCCATATCTTCGAAGTGGACTGGTGACTCTAGTATAATGGTCCAAACCCAACGTGCCGTGGGGACGCGACTTCGTTAAAGAGATTGATCTGCCATAAAACCGTATGTATTGCAACCCGATAGTCATTGGAGGCGTTCCGTCTGCTGCTAAATTGGGCTTGAGGACCTCTTCACGGAATTTCTCGAGCTCGGTATCGCCTACGCCTTCGGGCTGAACGGTGCTTTTAAATATCACTGGGATTCCTCGCTCATTGCACCACTGCGCCGCAGTGTGGCAGGCGAGTAGCATCATTTCCGGCACCATTGCAATTTGCCGGGCAGAAGTAGCAAACCAATTCTGAAAGGGTTCTCCTATCAACTCGATGATCGGATCTCCTTCAACAAAACGAGCCACAGTATGCGAGGGCCTCGTCCAGCCCAAGCCAAAGCGTCCGTATGTTTCGTATACGTTAACTTCGGCCACCCCCTCCCCGAATTGGATGCCCCCTCGAGAGATTCGTTTACGGTGTAGAGCGTTTGCTAGCATGTCCAGAGTTGACAAGTCCTCCATATGAGCAGGTTGGAGATCTTTGGTAAGCTTCCGGCTTGGATGGGGATGTTGAAGTACTTCCCCTCCCACAACCAATGTTGGAGCGTGTCCACTATTTGGGCCGTGAAGATATTCTGCCACAGTCGTTGGCGTTAGGTAAACAACATTTCGAACGTACCCAGGCTGGATTTTGGTCTCTAGAACATTTCCATGTGTATCTAGCCTCGCGCTAAATGTAAGCACTGGACGGTTAGGCTCAAGACTGAAGTACTGTTTAGTAGCCCACAAAGGTAGCATAGGATGTGCTCGCTCGGGCATGTAGACCGTTTCCGTCATATGTGCAGCGAGTCGGGCAATGGGGTGATCCATTGGGAAGAATGCTGTGGGATTTGCGACGTGGATATGCACCCAATACTGCTGTTCATTGCCTGGGACATCAGAAATGGATATACCATCATCGATTTCCTTTGCACCTGCATCATCAATGCAATATACGGTCATTTGACTCCAATCATGTCGTAAGTGCGCCATTGTGTCGGTAAACCCTGGCCCTTCTATATTCTGCATCGTTGTGGCCCTGGTGTTCAAAAGTTCCACCGAGCGTGATAGCCGAGACTTTGGGAGCATAAGAGTTTCATCGTAGCTGATGCGGTTCTCGTACGGGACAAGCACACCAATTTCCTGCAAAAAAAGATGTCCAGTTGGCCTTTCGGGAACATGACTCGTATAGCATCTCGTGGCCGTCAGTATCACCGGTGCAAGGGAATTGAGAGTATGAATGCCCCGGAATTTCCCCACTAATGACCAAGATTCAATGAACGAAATGAGGAGTCGGTCAGTATCTGTGAACTCAATGGTCGAAAAAGTACGCATGGCGGAAGAAGTCGGGCTGATTGGATAACGATGTCTGCTTGGACCAACGCAACCACTGGTAGTTGGTTCTCGGAACTTACGGCTTTGCAAAATGAGCTCCTTGGACTTTTCCACGAATTGCGATACAAATACTGCCCCTTGGCTATATTGCTCTGGTTTCAGAAGTGATTGGTGGGCGGATTCTTTTTTTGCACGCGCCGCAAGATATTCTTTGTAGTCGCGAATCCAGCTTCGAACAAGCTCGGTAGCCTCCACCTCTTTCTTAGACCGGATTGTATAAAGGCCTGTCACGCGTTGAACTCGCTTATCGGAGTGAAACTTGAACCCAGCATGTTGTAGTGCCTTCCGCACCGCAAGTAAAATAGCTGGTGGTGGATCGGAACTCTTGTCTACCATCCAGAAAAGCAGCGACTTCGTGATATTGTGCAATGACATTGTTACGGATGTCTCGTCCCTCGCGAGCTTATCAAAGGCGTTATCGAGAATCGACGCATTTTGGCGATATATAGACTCCGATTCGCGCCAAAGATCGAGAAGTTGTTTCGTAATTTTCGCACCTACTTCCCGAGGAACATTTAAGTCTACGGGTTGCGGCCTGTCGATGATGCCGTGAATTTCCTCTTCGGTTTCGGTAGTCGGTAAGAAAGGCATTATATCCTCTAGCAAAGACGGGTCTAAGAACTTAGGTATGACGAAGGTGATGTTAGTGCTTTCCCTGTGCATCCATTTGCCATCCATGGCGTAGAATTGGCAATTGCGCTGGAACTGGCGAACAACAACCGCAAGCGTAGGCTCACGGTCAGGAAACCTCGGATGCAATCAGCTTTGCAGAATAACAGCATCTTTGAGCTGAAAGGAAGATATACCGGATTTCAACCACATCGCCAGGATACATTAATAGATTCATTGTATCTATATCTTCCGTTTCCTCATAATCGGGCGCTTCATCATATATTTCAGATGAAGAAACGTCGGATTGCGTAAGATTATTTGTATTATCTTTTCCTTGCGGATAGCTCCCGAATATGGACAAGACATCCTCGTTCGGAACTCCATTTTCTTCCTGCCATATTCGAAGATGTTCTCGTATGGGCTTCTTCGAAGGAAAGGAGGTGTTGAGGGAGGGAGGAGGCAGGTTGGAGGCAGTGTTCGCGGCTGTAATAGCTTGTTCACGTATCTAGAGTAGTCAGGCATGTAGGAAAGAAGGTAAAGTATGTTTGGACTTACAGCACGTCCTGAGTGGTACGCTCCAGCTAGGGTAGGCGTTCCGAAATCATTTCTTACGCATTGTCGAGAATTCAAAGGCGGTACTCGGGCAGTGCCAGTGGAGTTTGGTACATCAAGAGAAGCCTATTTCTGTTAACTTAAACTATAACAGGCCAGAAGGTGGGAAGGTGAGAAGGTTAATACGCACCTGGAGTAGCGGCTTATTTGCAGCAGCTATTCCAAAACGGCGACATTGCTGCCGCTGCCTGGTGATGTGACAGGCCCAGCACAATCTTGAAGAGGTGGATGTACGCCATAGCAAAGCATTGGGGTGTGGCATGTCAAGAAATGCTGCGACATCTGGAATGGGAGCAAGTTCGAAAAAAGTTACGATTGATTCACGATGCCAAGCCATCTGGCACTACATACTTAGTCTACGCACGGGCTACGTAAAGTGGAAATGGTTCACTCAAGCTCCGCACTCCAACATCGAACTCTCTCCCATAGTACGGATCCATTCAATTACAGCTGGTAAGCACACTTTTTCCTATCCTTTGTTCTTAACATATGATATATGATGAATTAAGAAATAGCATGTATTATCCGAACAACATCGTCAGATGCCGTCCTGCGGAGACTTCTCTTATTTAACTGACTGCAACCTCCTCTTGCTCGCAATCCTCATGCTTTCGAAGAAACATCTAATGACAATGACCTTAGGTACGGTCCCATGACTTTCCTCAAACCTCCACCGGGTCACTTCAGTCTGCTTTACTTCGCGACTGCCTCTACGTTCACGAAGAAGACCGCCGAAACTTTTCTTGCTCCGGTTCGTGCGGGAGATTTGTTCGCCTTATTAGAGGAGCGATATCCCGGTATTCAAGACAAGGTCTTAAGCAGCTGTGCTGTTACCGTGAATCTGGATTATATTGATATTGATGGGGATGATGCAACCGAAAAAGAACTGACCATTAAGGAAGGAGATGAAGTTGCCATAATCCCTCCCGTGAGCTCTGGATGAGTCCTCGAGTATAGCGCTTTGGCGCTCCGAGTTCCAGACCATGTTCAAGTGCTAGCTTCCCTAACACTCATATCGGCTTGCGGGCAGCAACACATCTCAGTGCTATTGAAAATGGGGAGTTCTTGCAGCCTCGACCTGAGTGAGCAGGTAAACAGGCAGCGAGGCATCAGCATTACTGATTTTGCAATCATTTGTATTGATTCTGGTATGTGGTACTGGAGTCTTGCCCTCTTCTCAATGCACGATTGTGCTGGGTATCATGGACTACGGTCTCACGTGAACTTTAGAGTGGTGAAATACTATAGATTCCATTCCATTTGAAAATGAAGTACCTTTTCACTGCCATCCGATACTTTGAACATAGCTGAAGATCGCTTTGCAGACGTTTATGAAGTTCGATATGACTAGTTAGCTCCATATAAACTCCGGGGTGACATGGCATCTAGCAGTAGTCAACAATCCACCAAGTCCAAATGAGCTATGTAGACTCCTAGTACTAAGGTTGTAGTCAAGAAGTTACGAGCAGCTGGCGCGCACTTCATAGTGAAGCCTTACTTTTTACCACTCGGGGTAATTCACTTACCCGTCCGAGTGGCTTTGTGATCCTACGCCAAGCATCTTCGCAGCACCAACAAAACTTGAATCGCGGAATCGATGTGACCGACCTCCGACCAAAAGACAGCTCACGTCCCAAACGAAACGTCGCCATGACAGATCCAATTGATCCAAGACTGCAGTATACCTCGTCGCTGCCACCGCGCACTGTCTCACAGCCATATTCAGCCAACTCGGCCCTCCACAACGGCTCCGCACAGCAGCCTTATTACCTCCCCGCAACCAATGCTCATCCCCACCACCAGTCCCCCACAAACACCCTTGATCCTGCCCTGGAGGACTCGTCGCCAGGTGGACAAGATGAGACTTCCGACAATGAGAACGGAGCTGCTGGGGACCATGATGAGTATGTCTCTTCCTTGCCTGTACGCTTGATAAGCCGCGTCAACGACAGCACTCCTGTCAAGGCGATCGCGCCGAGCACAACAGCATTGAGCTTGGTGAAGCGATTCAAATGTCTTTTCCCTCTCTGAGAGGCCCCCAATGGGACCTTTCGCTCGGATCGTTGATTCAGCAAACTGCTCTGTCGCAAGACGCAGGCGCACAAGCAGGAAGGAATGACTAACAACTGCCTACAGCCCAACTCCTGGCTCGGCCAAATCGCCTGCGGATCTTAAACGGCCTCGTGCTTGCGACTCTTGTCGAAACTTAAAGGTGCCTAGCCAATTGAACAATATAATCTAGGCTCCGCTAAACTTATCCAGGTCCGATGCGATCAAGACCCAAACCACCCGGAACTTCCCTGCCGTCGTTGTGCCAAAGCAAGTCGACAATGGTAACCGCCATCTAAGTACCATACCATTGAGTTCTGATCCTGACAACTGATAGTATAACAACGCCCCCGACGAGAAAGCGACAGAAAAAGGCCGATAGTCGAGTTGCGGAGCTTGAAAGAAAGATCGATGCTTTAACAGCTACATTACATGCACAGAAGAATGGCGCTCCTCAGGATAACCGATCGTCATTTTCGCAAGTTGCATACGCCCCGGGACCTGCCCCATATCCGACTGGCGAAGGCTCGTTTCGTGGTGGAATGGTAGGACACGATTGGTCCAGTGCTCCGAATAGGGTATCTGAACCAGCGGGCAGCTATCAAACACCCCCGGCGCCACTAAGTGGCCCTGCAACCAAGCGAAGGCGGATTGATGATAGCGCTGGACATACTACAGTACGTTTGGTTGATCGCAAGTGTCTATCTCCGCTCGTAGAAAGCTAAAGATCTACAGACAATTCCGGAAGACATGGATGCGATTCATCGAGATATGGCCGAAACCCCTCAAGATGCGCCATTCCCACGACGTGGCGGGAAAAGGTTCTCTCAAGCTGATCATGCCTATATAAACGGACTCATCGATAGCCTCATGACCCCCGAAACTGCAGAGAAGGTATTTCACCGATACGTCAATGAAATATGCCCTCACTTTCCCGCAGTTCCCCTTGCCCCTGGAGCAACAGCCAAGGAGATTCGAGAGAAGAAGCCATTGTTGTTCCTTGCCATGCTGGCAGGCTCGTCGCATGGCAGCGCTGAGCAGCTGGTTCCACAGGAGGTTCAACGGGAATTGACCAAGTTATTGAAGGATCAATTTGCGGATATAATATGGCGCAATGGAGAGAAATCGCTAGAAATAGTGCAAGCTCTTCAGTTAGGAGTCCTGTGGTAAGTCTGATACTAAAATCCTTGTAGCGCGTTATACTCTGCCTAAACACAAACATTCAACAACATGTCTACTAACAATCCTACCTTAGGTATCGACCCCCTCTTCATTTTGAGCAGCATAATTTCTACATGATGGTCAACTGTGCTGCAGTGATGGCACTTGATCTTGGACTTGGCAGACGGTCTGCTCCAAACGTTATGAAACTAGGGGTCGGTCCGTTCCGCCGGTGTCACCCTAATGCTGGGACTGTCGAGGCTCGAAGAACCTTCCTCGTCTGCTACTATCTCTGCATGAGCATCACCATGGTGCTCCGACGCCCAATCCTCCTTCGTTGGACGAAATATATGGAAGAAAGTGTTAATATCTTGGAAACTTCTCCCGACGCGCTGCCCTCAGATCGAATTCTGACTCAGCATATAAAAATGGCTCATATTGGTGAAGATATTTCAGTGCAGTTTTCCATGGACGATCCCTCTGTTGATGTTTCTATTTCGGAGCCCAAGGTTATTTATGCGCTCAAAATATTTGAGAACGAACTCCATCAATTACAAGCTCAAAAGCCAGAAAAGCATGCAGATCGTGAGTTTCCCCTCTTTCCAGATGCTAATTCTTTGATCGTGTTGCTGACCTTTAGGTAGCGGCCATTAGACTTGCTGAGCATGTCACAAACCTCTACATTCATGAGATTGCACTTCACCACAATCAGAGCCCAGCAGATTTCCAACCTCCGTTCTCTAGCGAAACTTTCTCAAGTAAAGTTGGGAAACAAGATCTTGTTGGTCCCGCTCACATTGCTGCATTAGGCGAATGCCTGACCGCAACACATGGTATCTTGAATACTATACTAGAAGTTCCACTTGACACACTCCTGACGCTACCTGTTATATTCTGTAAGCTGAGAAGTCACCCGATAACGACCTATCAAATGCTGATACTTATATTAAGGTGTCCGAGCGATCTATGCAATCGTTTGCCTCATGAAAATGTGGGTTTCAGTTACCAGTCCTGGTGAAGTGGGCAACATCATCAGGAAAGAAGATCTGCAAATTGAATCTTTTACCGAGAAATTGGTCAAGATGTTCAATGCCATCGTCTCAAGGGATGCGCAAAGCCCTCACGGCAAATTCTATTTTGTCGCTAAACGGCTACAAGAGAAATTTGCGCAGATCAAAGAGGGCGCCGCGAAGGGTGAGACGATAGGAGTCTATCCCAATAGCTCGCCAGATGAGCAACGGCCTTCAATGGCAAAGTCCGACCACAAACCAACCTCGAAATCCCGGTCGAAACCTAGCCCGACTAGTCAAACCCCTCTCCACCTCCTCTCCGAAGTCGCAATGGGTAGCAGTGGTTCTACTCCTGCACCTCAACAACAGCAGCAATCTTTACAAGCCCAGCAAGGACCGCAACAATCTCTTCCTTCAGGATCTCAACCCTGGTACAATACGCCTAATCTGGACACCCAAGCACCGGATATGATGGGCATGGGTACTGCTTTCGACCCCAACTTCGATTTCTCAAGTTTTGATCTCAATATGGGTAGCGATGCCGATCTATCGGCGCTTTTCATCCCGGATGGGATGTTATGGAATTTTCCCGACCCAAGCGTGCCAAATTACACCGGAAACTTTTGATGCGTTATGATTGTTTTGTGGCAGCGGAGACTCTGTATAGTATCGTCTCGTCAACTAATTGTAGGCTGGTGTTATTCATTTCGGCCGCTAACTCCCCTCTTTTCAAAAACCTCTTCCAGATGTGGGTGTTGCGTGATTTGCCTTTATTATTCGACGGCTTATATAACCTATTCCAATGATTTCAATTAGAATGGTGTATACTACACTCAATGAATGCACTTTCGAGTTCTGATTCTGACTACGACTTTTGCAATGGCTTCAAGATGTTAAGGCCTCCCATGAATGTTCACAAGCTTCTATACTAATTATACTAGCGGGTACATATCTGACATATCTTGCATAGTTGAATGAATAGAGTCCAATTAGAAAGCCCAAAAGCGGCCGAAGGATTCTCGAGGTCAAGCCATTGGCTAAGCTAGCGTCTACTTAGTCAGCGGAATGAGGTCACGTACTTTTTTCCCATTGCTCCGTGGCCCTCATCGCTGGGAGCCACGCATTAGGTGCAAGATAAAGTCACATACCTTCGTTAGGACCTATTATCATATCATGCACTACGATCGGATCCCTCAGCTCTTTCGGCTTTAAACGCTGGTTGCCGGCTTTGTTGGACTTAGAAGAGTAGCCCGGACCCGTGGGTCTACCACAGCTCCGGGCGAGGTGAGGAAAGTATTAAAGGGGCCGTTCTCTGCGCTGAACTCCCGGTTTCCTATCATCATTCTTGCATTGTCATTTCTATCTCATAAAGTCTCTTCTCCTATCAAACAAACCTCGTATCACGCAGGCAATCAGTATACGGCTTCCGCGTTCATCATTTGGCTCAAATCATATATTCTTTCCTCTACCAAACCAGACCGCCAACATGTCCGCTCCTCTCTCAGGCAAAGTCGCTCTTGTAACAGGCGGCTCCAAAGGCATTGGCGCAGCTACTGTCCTGGAACTTGCAGGACAAGGTGCAAAAGTCGTGATAAACTACAGTTCCGACCAAGCTGCAGCCGACGCGCTAGTGGAAAAGATTGGAAAAGAAAATGCCATCGCCATCAAAGCCGACGCAGGCAACACCAGCGCCATCGAAGGCCTGGTCAAGCAGACTGTGGAGCGATTTGGAAAGATCGATATCCTGGTTCCCAATGCTGGGATTTTGCCCATGAAGGATTTGGAAGGGACGACTGAGGAGGATTTCGATAGGACTATGAATGTGAATGTGAAAGGCCCTTATTTCTTGGTTCAGGTAGGTTTGGCCTTTTAATATTATTCCTTTTTTGTTTAGATTACTGATCTTTCCCAAAGAAAGCATCCCCACACATGCCCTCCGGCTCCCACATAATCCTCCTTTCGACCTCTCTCTGTGTCCTCTCGGCCATCACCCCCAATTACCTACTCTACGTCACCAGCAAAGGCGCTATCGAGCAAATGACCCGGGTCATGGCCAAGGATCTCGGCCGCAAAGGGATCAACGTTAACGCGATCGCGCCCGGACCCACTGCCACCGAATTGTTCCTGAAGGGCAAGCCTGAGGGCCTTATCAAGACTATCGCAAGCTGGAATCCGTTCAATAGGTTGGGAACGCCTGAGGATATTGCTAAGGCGATTGCGTTTTTGGGGAGTGATGCGAGCGGATGGGTTAATGGGCAGATTCTACGCGCTAATGGTGGCATGGCATAAGTTAATGAACTGGATCATATAGCGTGGTTAATGTACTAATTTGTGGTTTAACAGTTTTGTCCCTCACTCTCCTCGACTCTCTTCTTATCTCAAACGATGACCAACAATGTCGATGCGAGAAGCCTCCTCAAGATTAGATGCCCGCCGCTAAGTACTACTGATCACTCGGGGTGTCGTAATTCGTCGGTTCAGGAGACTCTGCGCCTCCCACCTTCCTTACCACCAGCTTATAAAGCCGATTCAGACTTTAGGAAAGGCATAAAAGTAAGTTGCTGTCCTTAAGAGTATTTAGAAATTAGTCAATAAAATAGAATTCCTCTAGATTTGTATGGCTAAAGAAGTTCGCAGCACGACGAATAATGACCACCTAGAAAAATTCTACTTACCGCACTTCTCATTATCACGTGCACTTATTCGCATGCCTCTCAACTCAACCTCTCTCTCTCCCTACCTATAAATACCACCTGCCCTCTCGCTTTCACTTTCTTCTCCTTTCCTTACAACCCACCAAAGTCTCTACGGAGCACAAGAATACGTAATTAAATTTCCAATGCATGCGCTGGGTTCGAGAACAATACTTACCTATTGACGTCCTTTTATGAGCGCTTGTGGATGAGAGTGTGTTTGACCGAAATTGGCTTGGAAAGCGTGTATGTGGTCTTGCCAAAATACGATGCCTATATCGGAACGATGTGGGCGGAGGGGTTCTGGGGTTTGGTCAATATACCAGAAAGCGATAGAATTGCAAAAACATTGGTTCCAGAAAGAGCAAGAGATCGACACGATGGTGCGGGGAGGATTTGGTCAAATGCAGCTCGAGAAATCTCCTATGGTGGGGAGGTTGGCGCCTAGACTTGGACCGGACTTGCTATCATTATCGAGACTTCGATGCTCCTGATAATCTTCATCGTTTCGAAACATTAAAGCAGTTCATCATCATTGCCGTGTCACTTAGGTCACAGAATTTTCATCCCCGTAACCCACCAGCTTTTTCCATTCCTTCGCCCATAGGCTTTGTTTGTAGTCTTTTATAGCACAAATGGCCCGCCGTGCTTTTCCATTGATTCAGACGCAAGAAAGCACTCCATGTGAGGTACTCGTAAAATTTTGTGGACCAATTTCGGTTTCCAGAACAACGTTATTTCTTTACGCAGATGTCGATGGGTGAACTCCAGAGTAGAGGCATTAGATTCCTCGGCCTTTGCTTTCGATGGAAGCGAGCCTCTGAGTGTGAGCAGTGAGGAAGGAAAGTTGAGATGCAGGAGAAGAGAGGATATTTATATATTGTAGCTAAGGAGGTGGTGTAGAGGTAGGAGAGTCTCATGTGGAGTGCGTGATGAGCCCACCAAAGTTTACCACTTCATACAGAGAATCTACCAAGCTAAGCATGTCATAAGTGAATGCGTATCGATCTCCATTAACCAACCTCTTTGGTGCTGCTTGGCATCATCCTCACTCAGAGTTCCACTTCTCACCTCTCCGCCGTCCCTCAAATCGACTACCAACACCAACATTCTCTCCTGACCCATGGCCCAGATCTACATAAGACTTTGCAAAGTTATTGACAGCTTCCTATGTCAAAATTGAAGACACAACGAAGCATGGGTGGAGACGGAGACGTAAAATGACTGTTCGACTCTCCGAACGCACATCAGAGTTTCTGCCGTAATATGTTGTTCACTTATCTCCGCATCTGCAGATGTCATTTCTAGCTTTGGGATCCAGATCACCTAACATAATTGTTGCCGACGGTGATGTTTTGGTGAAGTCCTTTCTTGTGTGTGGAGAGAAAAGGAGAAGGTAGAGTGAGAGTGGAAGGAGTTTATGTGTCTTAGATAGGAGACAATTGGAAAGAGCTCAGATAACTAAGACAGAGATCGTTGCGCATATCTTGCGGTCTAACTACAGGGAGAAATTACAGATTAGAGAAATGCACATATATATCTTCTCATCCTCATCACTAAAGCACCATAATGCTACTTGTCAGCGCGACTTCCCTCATTATTTCCATCACCTCAGTACATTTCTTCGAACACCTATCCCGGAAACATGCGTCTAGATTCAGGAGTTCACCGCTCTCGTGCCTAAACTCTCCATTTCGACAGTCAATCTCCACTTATCCAACCCATCTTGCGTCTTTTGTTATGTTGTTAGAAGATTGAGAGCCAAGTTACAGTGTCAGAGGCGGATGCAAAACGAGTCATGATGATGTATGAAGCACAGAAATAACATTTCGCCTCCCAAAGAGCACATGAGACTTCTCTTTGTCATATTTTGCTCACCATACTGCACATTGCGCAAGCGCTTTCTAGTATCTGTATTCCATGAAAGCCAGCCACGGTATTGCTGAGCGACTCGTTTTGAACAGAATTCTTGAAGGTGTGTAGAGGAGGAAGAAGAGGGTAGAGCAAACCGAGTTTATATACCTTGGTTAAGGGGATCTGGACACGTACATTTCCGCCTCAGCACTTTAGAGACAACTCTCACGGACCTGCTGAACTGTGAAACCGTGGTCAATGGCGAAGGATATTGAGTGGTTGGTGTAGCCCATTATCACTGTTTGCTGCTGATATTTGGTCATAGGACGAGGATAATCCAACAGGGCCTCAGTAAATACTTGCTTATGTGCAACATTCATCACTCGAGCACGCCTATACTACTCATCATGACCAAAACCCACAACCCTCTCCACTTCTGCGCCGCCTCGCTCGATTTATTTTCTCTAGACGTTCGTCCCTCGAACTTATGACGTGGTAGGCGTTGATTTTGGAAGGCTTGTATTTCGAATTCGACATGATAGATAAATCAAGTCATACTGCATTTCCCCAACTGTTGGAGAGCTTTTGGAGAAGCGGTTTTGCGTATCAAAGGTAGGAAGTGAGTGAGGAAGCGGAAGGAAGTGAGAATGGGTTTATACATCTTCAAAAGAGAGTAAGCCGGCTGGTGGAGATCACCAGGTACTGAAGGCGAAGCTGACCAAAGGTGGTTGATATACCGAAGTTGGGGGACTGTTGTAGAGGGAGTCGACCTCTACCTTAAGCATAGTTGTGAACTTGGTATGACAAGATTGGATTCTACTATTTCACGAATACGTCCAACTAGACTCTTCGATCGCCATTATTAGGTGATACTGATACTCAGTTGCTTCGTACCGTACTCTGAAGTCGTTTCCGCAAGATTCATTACCCGACCTTTAGAACACCCATACCGCTCCCATGTATCTATTGATCGATATCATATGAACTCAAAGAGAGTATGATTTGGAACGAAGCGATTTCAACCATATCGTTGATATTTCCACTCATATCCTAAAGACTTGAAATGTTTAGAGCTATGTAATGGAGCAGAGCACCATAGCAAGAAGTACTCTCACAGTTTGTATCTGTTTTTGTCCTTGAGTGTACACTTTTGTGTACAGCAAAAAGCGCAACAAGCGCAGAAGAGAAGGAAATTTATATCTCTTGACTATCTGATTTAAACCACGTGTGGCAAGAGGCTTCGAGTCCTGCAAATCCTCAATTGCGCATTTAGAATTTATCGGTAAGCTCTTGAAACTAAAACCTGGTATTCTTCCGAGTTCCGTAGCCCTGATCCTCGCCATCGACGTGAAAGCGTAAGGCTTGAACTTTAGCTCCACATAACTCCCAGATTCCCAACTGGGCTAGTACAATAACAGCGATATCCTGAGAGATGATTTACCCTGCATAATGCCATCCTGAGCGGCCCGCGCGGGCATCCTCATTGAGACTAGTGCACGAGCTAGAACCAAACCAGTGCAGCCCGCGCTGTCCAACCTGATTGCATTCAAAAGGTGCGCGCGATGGAATCCGCAGCTCAAAGTCCCATTCGTCAACACTACTTGGGTATGGCCGCATCGGAAAGACTTTCAAGCCCGAATAGTGCTTCAATTACAAACCATCACTCAGCCGGTCAACTAATTGCTCCGGGAAGGATGGTTGTAGCGTGTATAAGAGCGGCCAAGCTCCCTTCTGTTGAGAGCCATCACACGGGCTTCTTCTTCTTCTTTACCAGTACATATACTCTACTAGCCACCCGAAAAGATACGCAATGGTCGTCGTTGCAGTCGTCGGAGGAACGGGAAGCGTGGGCAAGACGTTAGTTGACGCCTTCAAAGAGAATGGGAAGCACGAGGTGATTGTGTTCACTCGAAAGGTAAGCAGTTGCGCCGGGGATGATCATGTTCGTGATATGGTCGCTGATTAATGGCAGGTCCCAGAAGGAGGAAGTGCTGCCCCAGTGTTTGCTGTGGATTACAACAGCATCGAGCAGCTCACCAAAACTCTGGATGAGAACAACGTTCACACCGTCATCTCCACCCTCGTGATGTTCAACCCCGCTGCAGCGCAGGCAGAGGTCAACTTGGTGGCAGCGGCGGCTAAGTCATCTCCCACAAAGCGCTTCATAGCGAGCAATTGGGGTAGTGCCGCGCCAAATGACGAGTGAGTGATCAACGCAGAGCCCCGAGAGCTCTCGGCCCACTTCAAGGTTGTTGCTAACATCATCGTCTGCCAGGTCTCTGCGACTACCGTTTAATGCCTTCCGAGAACAAAGTATCGAAGCACTTCGCAAGACTGACCTTGAATGGACGCAGATCCACAACGGACTCTTCCTCGATTACTATGGCATGCCGCACGTCAAAACCTATCTCACTCCGCTTGTTTTTGTTGTAGACATAGCCAACAAAACGGCTGTCATTCCTGGCGCCACTGGTGATGAAACAATCACCTTCACCTACACTAAGGACTTAGGAAAATTCGTGGTTGCAGCGCTAAGCTTGCCAAAGTGGAAGCAGGCTTTGCATTGCTACAGTGACAACGCAACGTGTAACCAGTTGATTCAGACTGCCGAGGAGATGACTGGTGAGCACCAAGCTCCAGCAAAGTAAAGAAGACTAACGGCGAATAGGGAGTAAGTTCAATGTGACCTATGACTCGGTTGAGAAGCTTCAACGTGGCGAGATCACTGAGCTTCCATCCCACCCAGCCATGTATGAGTACTTTCCAAAGCCACAGCTCGCAGGGCTCTTGTCTAAATTTTGTTTGTGGGTCGTCAATGGCATCTTGTATGAACCAAAAGAAGGGTCCTTGAACGAGCAATTTCCTGAGATCGCTACAACGACCGTCAAAGAGATTGTTGGTGCTTGGAAAGGCAAATGAATGGTCTCTTCATTAGATTTGCGATTCGAGGCCCGGACTATGGAAAGGTATGAGAATGAGGGTTAATAGTGGTGCAACGTAGCAGATAGAAATGCACGTTTTCATTCCTTCACTCAATGTGGTGTTCAGGCAAGTAGGATCGCAGATCCCAAAATGCTGAAACACGATGCGAGATTCCAGGTGTTGGCGTGCAGCGTTGTTCTGATCTGCCATACTTGCTCCAAAATCTGTCGGGCATCATCCAACGCCCCAGCTGTGTGCACTTTGCCTTGCTTTGAGAACAGAGCCATGAATGACGACTCCTCCGATTCCAGCGCTAGACAGCCAGCGACACAAAGTGGCCAGGCAAGAGCACGCAGCTGGTATGACGGAACGGTTTGAAGCAGTTCGATGATTTGAGCAACATTAGCCCTAACTTCCGTATTAGACAATTGCCAGCCAGAAATCACGACTGTAAGGTACAGCTGTGCTGCATGTGCCCAGATGAGAGTTGAGTTGGAGGAAGCGGAAGGAAGGGGACGCATGTCAAATGGCGCGCGGTAGTTCAGATCTGATGGAGAACTGGCGATAGGACAATTCTGAATTTCGAGGATGCCGTTTCTCAACCCATTGGCAATGCCCGAGGCGCGGTCGACCAGTTCCAAGACGGAGAGGCTGTTGGCTGCGATTTGTTCCCGTTTCCATGAGTCTAAAGCGGATATTTCGGCGATTGACCTGATCACCCAATTGCGGCAGCCAACGATGCTTGAGAGTCGGACTTCAGCGTCAGTCACAACAGATGTCCCTTCATCTATTCGAGCAAGAACATCTGGGTGATATCTTAGCAGTCTTGGGGTTTCTTGAATAGCGGTGCTTGCCACGACGTCGATAAAGATTAGTAAGCCGGCACAGAATCGAAAGCCGGCCTGAATTCGTTGTTGCTTTGATCATTGGTTGTCTCATTGTGATTATGGTCCAAGGACCTTCGCACACATTGCTGCATGCATTTAATCCGTTTCGGGATCTGCTCCTCTGTCGTTCTCCGTATGAGTGCATGAGTTAAAAAATATAGACTGGCCCTGAGCACTGCAACTCGCGGCGATACCTTGACAAAATACTGCGCGGTAGGATACGCCGAGATCTCTTCCATGGCAGAAAGCTAGGTGTGAGGGATGAAGTAATAGTGTAGGAAGAATCGAGAACAGGTAGGCCAGCAGAGTGAATTGTAGAAGAGACAAATCGCTACCGACCACAAGGGGTGTCATAATTCATCGTTCTTGGATACAAGGCTTAAAAGCCAGTTGCCACTCTTTAGGTTATTTAGAAGGTATATAGAATAGATACTTTCTAGGCCTGTGGAGCCAAAGGTTTTGACAGTACGGCCAATATTGACACCCGCTGTGGACCATGCGGGGTACAATTCTATACCTACTAAACAAGTCTCATCACCTGACTCTATGGTCCACGTGATATTTACTCTCCTTACATTATTACGATGGATGCATACCGTATCCTTCGTCCGAACTCATGGGATACTGAAAAGACCAACAGCTTAGAAGCAAGATAATAGGCGTAAATGAAGCTGTTATCATAGCAGCTACACAAAGGGTGACACATTTGTGCTGATGTACCAATGTCAGCCAATGACAAGTACATCTGATTGAAAGCGCTTCATCATGACAGGGATCTGAAGCTTGACGCTCGGAACCGTTTATCATTTGAAGCTTGCAGTCTGCTCTTCGCACCATTCTACAAAGGCCTTTGCGATACCTGTTCCACCATCTTCCTTCGACTTTAAAGCTGCAACCAAATCAGGCCTTGGGTTCGGATGTATACGCCCCCAAGGGATAATATAACTTCCTCCATCTTGAATGCCCACGCCAGCCGACAGCCCCGCCCAGAGCTGAGTGTACGCCCCATATTTCGCCTCATATAACAGGGGAGAGGCTATGATATTCACTGCCTTGGGTAGGTGGCGCGTCAAGGCGGTCTTGAGATTTCCAGGATTCACAGTCACACTGAGAACACCGTCCTGCCCGGCTTGCGATGCTAGCTGGCTTGCAAGGTACCAATTGCCTGCTTTACTAATCGCGTAATTCTGCTGTTGATTATTCGATGGCTTCGAGATCTCCGCTATGTTGATTCCGTCTTTGGGTGCGCCCAAATCAACCGCGATGGAGGAAGTCCATACTACTCGCACTGCAGCGACCGAAGTACTCTTTGCACTTCGAGTCAAAATAGGCAAGAGCAGCTGAGTAAGAAGATATGGGCCAAGGCAATTGGTCGCCATCTGAAGCTCGTAACCTTGTGCAGACACGGAACCGCGTGGGGGGTTTGAGACGCCCGCATTATTGAATAATACATCTAGTCTCGACTCAGAGGCTTGGAAGGACTGAACAGCTGGCTTGATGGTGGTAAGGTCGTCGAGCGAGATACGAAGGAAATGGAGTTCTCCTGATAATGTAGTAGGTCTCGCTTTGATCTGCTTGATCGCAGAGTTTGCATCCTCCTGTGAGCGACTGCCCAGATACACCTTGCCACCAGCTTGATAGAGGATGCTGCAAAGCTCGAAACCAATGCCGGATGTCCCTCCTGTGACGATAAAGACCCTGCCCACCTGGCTGGAGATGTTGGCTTCGGTCAACGCCGGGCGTGGTGGGAAGAACTGGGAGAACGTGACGCCCATACTGCAATAAAAATCAGTCCTAGTACCGAACTGAAAGACTTGAAGAGGAACGGGGCAACAACATAATAGAAGAGTTGGAGCTTCCTAGCGGGGCGGGGTTTACGAACCTTAAGTCCAATCCAATCATGTAGTATTCACGTGACCTAGCCGAGGCTCTAGGTACTCTAAGCACATTTCTTAGAGGCTGTAGTTGATATCTTTAAAAAAAGTTATGGAGAAATAAGATAAATTGAATTACAAACATTTTTATTCAAAAAAATAGATCGAATGCAAATACCCGTAAATATGATAATTAGGGTTGGAGGAGTATGAGGCGGTTAGGTATTGCACTTTCGCTAATAAGGATGTAAAGCGGCAGGAAGCTGTACGCATGATACAGCTAGATTCATTCTCCAAAGCTTAGCCCTGGTAGCAAGACTGAACTATCCCACCCAAGTCTCTACTATACAATTAATAATTAGCTAGAGCGGCTTCCATGCATCTTAGCTTCTTCGCGACATCCTCTTCATGTCTGCGCATTCTAATTCCGATGCTAGCGTAGGACTGTCCATCATACTCTCGCAACTCCAGCTCGTCAAACTCAAGGCATTCTTTCAAGAGTGCTCGGTATCTATACCCCGCTTCAGCAGCTACGGCATCAAGGTACGAAGTTTCATTCATCAGCCTTGGTCCAACGCTCTGAACCTCTTTCCTCGTCAACTTTAGGATATCGTTGAACCCCATGACTTCTTCTATGCGCTTCCAGTACGTGATTTCTAAGTGTAGTGTCCCGAAACTATATATGTCGTAGAACCGGCGGAAGTGATAGTTGAATTTGCCCTCCTCGGTAATCAAGTAATTGTCTGGCCTTAGTGTGTGAAATATCCAGGAGTGTTTCATCCCTAAAAGGCTGAATATACCCGGGCTCTCTCGTTTTATTCCGAATGCATAATGCGGCCCTTGCACACCCTGTATTCAGCCTCTTAAGTGAATAATAATGCCACCTAACCAGGGAAAGCGTCTTGAGCTCTGAACCAGGACTCAGCCTCTCGTTCAGTCTGGTTTTCCCTCCGCTTATAGAGCGCACTGCCTTTCCCTGTGATTTCAGTAGAGAGGTCATTGACTGATGCGCCTAAAGCTAGGATGATGTAGAGAGTTGAGCGTTCTACGTGGATATCCTAACGATGCATGAAACTGAGAACTGGGATTTTGTCGTTGTACGCAATCATTCTTTTGCTTTTAAGATTTTCGGAGTACGAATATCCAGAGAGCTGAAACTTAAAAAGCTTGCTGTTTTCTTGACTGTGCGACCTTGAAACACGGCGGCTCCCAGAGCCCGATTGGACTATGCAGACGGCGGTCATCGTAAGGTGGTGGGTATAGCAGCATGGCGTGAGGCGAATTTCCATAGCTGAGAGGATTAGCAGATTGAGGCAGTTCGAACCTTTAGAGGATCCGCGTTCAGTTCATAGATAATGTAAGAGACTAGTGCCAAGAGTTCTATCAAACGAACTGGAATGAACTACCTATAGTCTGTTAATATGGAAAACAACTGGACAAGATCTACCCGTATTCAAGCCGTTTTCGACTTGCTGTCTCCCAAGAAAGTACCAATGATCTCGAAATAGCGTACCCGCTCCTCCCAATGTCCCATGTGAGCAGAATTCTCTAGAGTAACCCACTTCACCTTCGGGATCTCGTGAAAAAAAGGAGCAACACACAGGTTTCAAATCTCGTCATATCTCCCATTTAGGAGAAGTGTTTCAACGTTGATTTTGCTAGCCTCGGAGTAGCCTTCCCAATCTTTAAGGGAACCATGGACTTCAAATTCCGAAGTACCTTGCCTATACTAGTCTGAGCACCATAGGTAGATTAGGGCCGTGTAGATCACTCACATCGTCACATACACAGTGGGATCTTGCTTCAAGTTCCCAAATCCCTCCAACAACGCTTCCGGCCAAGGGTCGAGGCGACAAATCCATCTCTTATAGAATTCCATGCTTGCATTCTCCCATGTCTCGCTGTCATGGTCACCATTCCGCTCGCATTCCTCTAACACGTCTTGTACGTCTTTTGGCAACTGTTTCAACAGCCCTCGCGTACTCTCCACAAATAAGGGCATACTAGCGGGTGTACTAGCCAAGACGAGTTTCTTTAGGCCAGCTGGCTGTCGCGCAGCGTACACCGCGCCCAACATACCACCCCAGCTTTGGCCATATAGGAAAAAGCCAGATCGAAGTTCTAGGTAGTCAATCAAGTTATCCAGCTCCTGGATGAAGAGATCAAGAGTCCAGAAGGATTTGTCGCCGGCTTTTTCGCGTAAGTGCGTGGAGCGTCCGCATCCAATCTGGTCGTAGTGGACAACAGGGATCCCATATTTCTCGTAGAGATCCACGAAAGGAAGAAAATAGTCGTGTCCCGCTCCTGGCCCTCCATGTAAAGTGATGATAGGCGTGGATTGGGAATCAGATAAGCTTCCGACCGTTTTATACCATGTTGCGCATGGTTTGCCCGCGCTCGGTACATGAAATGGAATCTCGCCTTCAGAAGAGGGATGAGTTGACATGATTATGTTCGAAAATGCGGCTTGTAGGCGCTGAAGATATTTGGCGTTGAGGTATCGTGGATAAAAAGACACACGATTCACAATGTAAGTGACGCTTTGTGCTTGATTGGGATTTTGACTAGCTTGTAGAACATATATAAATTTTTAAGTGGGTTCTTCGCCCACAGGAAAAAATCCATGCGAAATCGGCTCAAAAGCTAGAGACAGTTTGATTGTCTGACATTTAAATTCCTGTTTTGCTTTCACGGGCATGAAGAGAATCAGCAGATCGAGGGGCGAGGGGCGTGGCTGACCATTCCAGAGATGCTTCAGGGGGCCCAACCGAGAGGGTTTTAAATATCCCTGTCATTGTATCCACGTACAGACATGGATCACACCGTAAGGCACAGTAAAACCCCAGGCTCCAGCACCACTTGCTGTGATCATGTAGATTATAATTGCGGAGAAAAAAGCCTAGAAGCAAATGTGAGTGTATTACGCCTCCAGATGCCTCCTGATAAATGGCTCAAAATACTTAACGTTTGATATAATAAGTAATTAAGATTCTGAAATTAACGCTGTCGTGATGAAATATACCTATTGGTTCCCACGTAGCGACTAGGATGGCACAAGATAACCAGCAGGTTGCTGTACGACGGCACTTAAAATTTCAACAGAGTAGAGAGCCAAAGTAGCATGGCTTGTAACTCGAATGGTCCGTATAACTGGAATGGAGATAGCGGAAAGCTTCGCATACGGCATAGAGTCGAGGAGCTGGTGGATACTCTTCGAATTGGGCCCCGTACGTAGGAAGGAAAGGTATCGGTGGTCTTAGATGATGGGAATTCTCATTTATATGTTGTGGTCACCTCGTACTGAGCGTAGGAGCTTTCTGAGTTATCTTTTCTTGTATGTTTCCCAATTGGCGCTAGAATAGTACTAGGAAACTGAAGTTAGATTTTAGGAACTTAAACTGCTGATCGATCGGATCTAAGTTACTCAGTGATAAGTCGGCGGATGCTGAGGTCTTGCGATGCAAGGCCTGAGACCTATGAAATAAGGTAAAAGCACCAAAAAGACAGCTCTGCTATAAGCCTTCGCAACTTGATCTCAAATCCTCCATAGTATTGGCTGCAGAGTGCTCCTGGAGCACGACAGGTGTCATTGTTCGCACTACTGCGAACTCCTTTGGCGGTACAGGTCCGGAAGATTATATCCTACTATTTACCGACTACCAGAAGGATTGCAACTTGCTTTCATATCCTTCCCAGAGTCTGAAATGGCTTTGTAGGCAGGCAGTAAAGAAACTGGTAGGCGAAGATCCACCCTCCAAAAACGACGAGTTATGACAGCCCTTGTAGAGGAGCTGTATAAAGGCTCGAATATCCTATTGGTAGAAGTACGGGGTTCTTAATCAATGGCTATTATAGATGATCCAAGGATCGACATATATTTATGAGAAGAAGTGGAGACAGAAAATATGCCGAAGTTCTACAGGCCAAACTTTTCGAAAGAGCGGTAGGAAGGTCGAAGTGGGTTGTTCATCTTATCCTCGTTCCTTATAGGATTTCGTTCGCACTGATACAGTGCGTAGGAAAACCGAAAACCTCAGACGAGGATGATCTCTTTCAGCTCTTTATCCAAGGTCTCCCAAGCCTCGGCGTGTATCTGACATAAAGATCGACGTTCAGCAAGCCCACAACCCACGTGCTCAATCAAGAGGAGATTACACATTCGTGCAGGACTCCCATTCTCGACGCGAGTTTGGAATGCGCTCGTCTCAAAAGGATATTGATAGTCGAAATCACTGTTCAAATTCTCTCGGAATGCGATACGTCTAGGATTGCACGTGGAGAGTAGCAGAAAAGCCAAGGATTTTGCATCGGTCTCGACGAGAGAATTCGATGAAAGATCGCACAACCTCCCGCACCATCTCCCTTGGCCGTCAAGAACCTTGATTAAACGCGAGGGGTACCCTATTCCCGGATCCATGAGGTTTTCTGAGAAAATCATTGTTTCAGTATCTTCGAATGAGATAGTTTCCTGTTGGGCTATTTGTGACTGGCAGCGTAATTGAGAGCTATCGCCTGAGACCGAGGTCATTGTAGAATGTAAAGGATCTGGAACCCAGCTTTCCCCCAAGCCCCACCACTCTGGTAAAACAACTGCTTCTAGCCATTCGACTGGCACATGCCACCCAGCCCATGACCAGCTGGGAAATCCGTTCCTACGTCTTGCAAATTTCATAATGGCACCTCCTCTCCTAAATTGCTCAAACCCTGGTATCCAATGCAGTCCCACAAGCAACGCAGAGTTAGGTAAACCAGCGAAGAACTTTGTGTCATAGCTTGGGCCGATCGACTCCATGATACCGGTGAAAGCTGCCAATATGTCTGATGGGTAAACCAATTTCCTTCGAGAAAATGATTTCACTAGCTGGAAATAATTTATCCAAGTCGACCTTTTGCAGTATTCATCTAGTCCTTTGTGCTGCATTGGACCTATAGATGGACCGTTCTGTATAAGACTGTACAAGGGGTTCACAGTCCCGTTTAGTGTCCCGTGAATGGCAGGAGATAGTAGATCAGAAGCTTCGCCTCCGAGGCATGCGTAATGTATTACACTCTTGGTAATGTAGAGACATCGTCTTGGTAACAATCGCTCCTGAAAGGTCCAGGCGCGACTATCATACTTAGACTCGAGTAACTGGAGATGCAGGGGAACGGGACAAGCAAATATATGCGTAGACCAAAGATGAGTCGAAGGAATCGGGCGCCGAGATCGAGGCAAGACACCAGGAATGTTGTCGTGCGCTGTTCCTTCAGAAACAACCGCTATAGTGAGTTTTGCGTCGCGATAAATGCTTCCCATTTTTGCTATCTCTTTCTGCAGATGCCTCTCTTCGTCATGCAGTATACAAAGCGAGTCAACCCAAAGGTATTTCTCCCCGATCCTTTCGACCAAAACCATCGCATCCCGAATAGTATTAGGTAGTGATATATTTGGGGCAGTCAGCGAACCCAATGATTGCAGATTTTTGAATGTAGCACTGGTGGTTCTGAAGAAGTGTGTGTCACCATACACGTAGCTAAGCGCGCAGTATTCTTGTCGAGTATGTCCATGTGGGATAAGCATGCCCCTTTCCACGTCTATAAGAATTGAAGGAAAGCTTTCGGTATCTGCAATAGTAGCAATGCAATTATGAGCCGACTCACACTTACGTAACCAACATTTAACCATCTCGAAATCTATCTGTGAGCTGCTTGCAGTACACAGACGTGACGGAACGGAACAGCAAGAACACAGAAGGTTTTCCTCTGCAGAATTCTGCTCTCCAGGTGAAACTAGCTCTTTTCCAATGCAGAAGTATGACTGAAATCGCATTTCCACGTCCAAGATATCCGTGATATAACCTCCTTTCGAGGATACTATAACTTCCGCGTCTGGACCATTGCTATGGAGATTAGCGTTAAGAATGATTGGCGATTCATTATCGAGAGTCTGCTTTATTGCATAAGGAGGACACAGTTGAGTTACTGCCGCAGCAATGAATTTGCAGAGTTGGCAAAACTCTCTCTCCGAAGCTCGCCGATCGGTCCAAGCGCCTGTCTAACATGGCTACCCTTCCACTTGTCCACTGTGTCCGGCGCTTCTGTGGAGGAAAGTTTGATAATTGCTATGGCACAGTTCTTGCAAAGACGATCCAAGGGCAATGTGTATGGTTTCTCGAGAACAGCATCAGTCGGAAGGATTGGAAGTCGGCTAAGCGGCACGAACACGGGATCGACGTCCATGAGGGAAGCTAAGGCTGGGGAAGGAATGTTCGTAATACTTGTTTATATCAAGCAATTGAACAAGAGTTTATGCAAATTAAGTGAGGGTGATGGGCGTGAGAAGATCAGTTGGCTCGTGAGATATTGAGAGCCCGGAGCAAGCCGAGGTGGAGAGATTTACGCGCCAAGCTGTTTAGTAAGCATCATTGACTGCTAATATTCACCTTAATCTTCGCTGTAGTATGCTTTAATCTCTCTACAGGTTGATATAAACTCCAATCTTACTTTCAGTAGTTTGAGGAGTTCTTTGTGTAACAAGAGATTGGAAGCCGACCGAATATGACCTCGGTAGGTCCAGTAAGTACATAAATCACGTGATGACGCCAAATCCCCTTCACCTGATGGCGATGTCTCACCTAGGAGAGAAATCTAGGAAGTATAAATTCTGCGATAATGTAGCGGCGTGATCGGCAAGGCAGAATTCCAACGGGCTTCTTGGATTCCCTTAGATCTTGTGTAAATAAAAGCCGAGCCCCTTATTAGAAGTGCCATGCGATACGAAACAGCACTAGGCTACGTCGTAATAGACTATATGCTCACCGGCGATGCGTAACTAACATGCAGTGAGCGTAGATTGAAATCGCGTAAGAAATGTCAGACCGTGCTCACTATCGCTGTACTCTCCTAGAGTAATAGACGCCGGCAGAGAATTTTACCCCTGACTTGTGGATCACCGAGGACTCGAGAATTTACAATGTTAATACCTGGTATGCAGCGGAGAATATAGACACGGGGTAAACAGTGATGGATTGCATGATAACCCCTGGCGATAAACCTTCTGACGCCTGCGCTCCTCCATCTATCCATTGGCGCATTCTGCTGGTCATTGAGACTCGGAGACCGGCATGTTAGAGATTGGCCATCCCGCGGCGGGTAAATGCGCTTTAGTTCCCGATGCACGATGTGAATCCCTTACAAACCGGGATCGTGGCTACGCCGCAATATACGAGTGCTTGGACCCCACACCTATCGTCACGACCTCATTGCATCCCAAAACACAAAGTCTGTGCCGCAATAAATATGATCCCGAAAGGTCTCACAATTCAGCTATTAAGCGACAACATGGCAGTTAGCCTATATCCTAGATATCAGCCCGTTCATGTGCCGCCGCCAATTTGCCCTTTTTTCCAAATATAGCTTATCCCCCTTAAAGAATAATGACCCGAATACCCTTCGACGTAACCCTCGGCAAGGGGACCACGAAGTCATGAGTAAGAGTCACATCAGATGCATCAGTCTCGAATAGATCAAAGTCTGGCCCATCTGGTCGGAATAATGCAGCCAACATATGATTCATTTCGGTATATGCAAGGCTGGCGGAGAATCAGTCAAAGTCAACCTGAGAAACTCGCTTCAACTTACTTCATTCCTAAACAGCTCCGGGAGCCCTTTGAGAACGGGACAAAATTTCGATTCATCAAAGGCGTAACGTTCGTTAACCACCGCTCCGGAAGAAACTCAAAAGGCCTTGGAAAAACAATGGGATCAGTGTGTTGCATGTATGCGGACATTCCAACCGGGACCTAGCGCAGTGAGTTCCCTGTGAAAATTTGAAATCTGGGAGTTGATACACCTACTCCGGCTGGAATGGTCCACTGCCTGAATTGGAGTGCCATGTTGGGCGAAACACGTGGCAACCTTCTCATCACCCCGTAGGCGAGTCTTTTAGGAGTCAGTATAGAGCTTGAGCAGGACTATTTAGTTGTCATACCGTAGACCTTCTTTAGAAACTGCTTGTAAGTAAGGTATCTTTTCCAACTGTGCCCATGTTGGTCTCTTAGCTGGGTATTCCGCCATGACATCTTTGAGCTCGTGAGCAAGTCGTTCACGGACGTGAGGGTTGGCGAGGATGTAAAAACACGTCAAGTCTAGCACGCGGGCCGTACCAACCGTGCCGGCACCTAACAATACTTGTGCTTCGTTCACTAGCCTTGGTACCGACAACTCAGATTCAGGAAGATCGCTATTCACAAGGTGACGGAACAGTGTCACCTCTCTTCCCTCCATTCGAGTGCCTGTTTCAGCAACCTGGTATTTTTCGTTTATCACCTGCGTAATGTGCTTCTCGCACATCTGGTGGGAATTCAGCCATGTGGAAGGGAGAACTCGGGGGATGACGAACCTCTTTCCAGAGATTGAAGTTTTGACTTCTCGGGTCGGCCCAAAGAAGAAGGGATTCAGGTACCAACCGAACGAGGCTATAACGTAACTGAGTAACGCGCCCCCATGAACCGCCCTTGAATACAACCACACTTACCTAATCAACCAAGGAAATCCTTGGAACAGAGGCATCGATTTGATGATTGAATGGATGAGCTCATACCTCAAGCAAGTCAGCGAAGTCTCCGTTTCGTGGGTCAAAGTCTCTCACCAATCCGGAGAGAAATCAGGATCGTCAAGCAGTTGCGTTGGATCTTCGCAGCAAACGTTACTGATCACGTCTCCCGTATATGCTAGCATGGCATGATCAAGACGGACAACCGCATTGCTTCCCTTCAAGGAATTAAACTTCACAACGACCCTTTCGGCAAGGTCTTGTATCATGGGCTCCAGCTGCGTTATACCCCTTCGGGAGAAAAACGGCTCTAAAGGCTTTCTTCTGGTACGATGGAGGTCGTGCGGCGTGGTGAGGAAGTGAGATCCTACGTTTTGTTAGCACAGATTGAAAGCAGAGTTCGAAGTTCTTGACCTTGAAAGTCAATCCCCTTCACGTAAAGATTATAGTTTTCAGTCGGACGAACACTTCCTGCTACGTAGAGTTTGTCATAGAACTCAGGATCGGAGATGGAAAGCTCTCTGGGATTAACTCGTACGATCGGACCTTGTATTCAATAAGCTGCTGGCAACTGATGCACTTTGGAACCATTCTGATAGTTCTGACCGTAGATTCTGTGCAACCGCTCAACTTCAAAAACAAATTTGCCATTCTTCAGGAAATCAAAGTAAAATTCGTATAATCCCGTGGCAGCCGTCAATTTCGGACCAGGAAACTTCGCAAGAGGGGAAAACCAGAGTCGATAGACAACAATGCTGAGGTAGTAAATGAAAAGCAAACTCGCAATCATAATCAAAGCTGCTTTTTTCGGCTCCTCTGCTGAAGTTGCCCAATGCATTGTTGCAGCACTTTTACGAGCGAATGAGGGTTGGTAAATGGCTCAAAGAGATAGCTCGTGAATGAATGAACTCCCAGGGTTGTCAGAGGCGGAGAAAATACTCAGATTTCTAGGCTGCGGCCCA
>AJFK01000504.1:0-53470 GCA_000467715.1 Hysterium pulicare CBS 123377
TAGAAACTCGGTGTCATCGATTGTCGCAACCACGCCGTCAAATCATCATCGCTCTGCACCGATGCGCCCGGGAAAATCTCAGTAGGACCCAGTTTCTGGAAGCTGGGCGTAGTCCAGAGTCGACGAAGGATCTTTACGCCTTCAACTGCTATTGCGATATCGATGGGGTTGGAAAAGGTGCGGTAATCGACGAGTGGCTCGCCGTTGAGATTATTGGGATCGATGTTTACGCTGCCCCTTGACAACGGTTTTAGGAGCGCGGGGATGGTGAAACCGCCTCCTGTGATAGGATATTCCATAACGGCAGAGTCGTTGGAACTCAAAAGGCCTTGAAGAATCCTCATTTGAGATGTGTACCCTGCAAGGACCGTTTGGTGGGTCCCATTGGGAAGGTAGGCTGATGCGTATTGACTAGCCAGCCGAGTGGTGATGGAGCTCCAGTTTGCTGTGAGTGTGCGCAGCGGGAGGAATGCGCCGGCGTTTCCGCCGGAGAGAGTTAATGGGCCTGGGGGTTGAATTAGATACATTTTCCAAAGGTGAGGAAATAGTTACCTGTGTGGTTGAATTTGTAATCGCGTCTTGCTTGGTCTCCGAATGTATGATTATTGAATAGGTCGAACGGGGTCGGAGAAAGGTCAGTCGTCACTGTAATAAAATGTTAGAATTATTTATATCGAAGGACCTCAGTTCCACTTACAGTTGACAAAGACATTTGTAATAGCGTGATCGTGGAAATTCTGCCCCACTCCAGGTAGATCTATCACTACATCGATCCCAGCAGCCTTCAGCACATTGATTGGCCCAATTCCGCTATGCTGCAATATCTGTGGCGTGTGTATCGCACCGGAGGCAAGGATAACCTCAAGTCCACTTCGAACTGAGAAACTCGAATTGCCGGCCACTGACTGGATTTGAACGCCCTGGGCAGTGGTACCGCTTAACGTCAGTTTTGTCACCTTATGATTAGCTAACAAATGGTAGTTAGAGCGATTTGCCACGGCATCATAATGCCCGGTTCGTGCATAAGAGCGCGTTGCAGTCCTGGGGTCTTGCGAACTCGGGAACCAGATCAGACCGTACGCATCTCCAGCGGCTGCTTCCTTAGGCGTCGGGACACCGAGCTCTTTCCAAGCATTCTGGATAGCGCCTAACATGGTATCAGCAAGGCTTCTAATTCGAAAGAACTGAGTACTTACTTGTAGTTGGCCACTGAAATGGTGGATAACTGGCGTAAATCGACGAATTTCCACCCCATGCAGCTTGCACATCGTAGGTATACCCGTAATCTCGGACTGATTCAGGGGAGGGGACCGCGAAATTAACGCTCTACTTGGAGTTAGCTGTCATGAAATTTGATCAACAGTTCTCATGGCTGTCGAAGTGCTTGCCTTCTTAAAGTACGGTAGAAGTCCTTTCCAGTTCCACCCAGCAGTTTCATACTCGTCCGTAAACGGTGCGCTCACGGCACTCCATGCATCGTAGTCCGCCTTTGACCCGCGATCAAACATTTGCGCGTTGACAGCGGAGCTTCCGCCCACAACTTTACCAACGGAAACGCTGAAACTCCGATTTCCGAGGCCCGGTTGAGGCACGGAAGTGATATCGAAGATGAATTCAGGGTCGAAGAGGGCGCTAGCAGGAGTGAGAATCTTAGTGCTATTGCTAAGGTCTCCATATTCGACGACAAGAATGCTGCCTTGTACTACCGTTAATAGG
The DNA here is from genome assembly GCA_000467715.1 of Hysterium pulicare CBS 123377. Taxonomy (NCBI): domain Eukaryota; kingdom Fungi; phylum Ascomycota; class Dothideomycetes; order Hysteriales; family Hysteriaceae; genus Hysterium; species Hysterium pulicare. Next base: position 1,717 of record AJFK01000504.1, read on the forward strand.
CTTGTGGATCTAGGAAGCAGATTAAGACTGACGTTGTGGAAAAGCTGCAGATAAACGGTCCGCAACGGTGAGACCTGATGTCCCTCCTCCTACGATGACATAATCGTAATGATCATTAAGGTCCGTCGCACGACGTTTTATTTGGGGTCCATTCGCCGGAAATGGCCACGCGATAATTAACGTAGCATGTATCAAGAATAGCAAAAGCGAAGGAAAGTTCGAAAGATGAGCCATTGAATGAATAGGAAAAGACTGAGATAGAACGAAACTTTCGCTCTCTGCCTTCCTAAACGCAGAAAGCCTTTGCGAATAAGATGGCGATTTGGTTCATTTAAGCATCGTTCATTGTGGCTGGTGATATCTGAACACTCTCCTGGATGCTACATTGACAAACTTGTGTGACCTGGCCTCATTCTTCCGCCCAGATTATGCTCGGGACTCTTGGGAGCTCTTTTGAAGCCTCAAGTCTCACAATTTGCTTCATTGAGAGAGGCGTGGTCCGATTTAACTACGCGAGAACGTGCGCTCATCCCGTGTCTGTGGGTCAAATTGCTGCTGGGTCTGTCATGCTCCACCGATTGTCGGCGAAAACATGTAGGAACAATATACAGACCAGGGCCTCGTGCCTTAGGTCTCGGTATATCAACACCTTTAAGAAAGAAGCGAATAATATTACGAGTGGGAATCAAAGTTCAGGCCGTTTTGGCGTCTCCAGCCTTCCGAAAGTCCTGACGAAGGAACTGTTCACCGTGTCCTATTCGTCTTTGCATCGGAAAATTTTCGTAATTCATTTAGGGCTCCCTCCACTTGGAGATCCTCGCTTCCGAGTTGAGTAGTAATCTCGTCCAGATTGGGCAATAATAACGCATGCGAGTTAATGCGGGGAAGCAAGGCGTTCGCCAGCTTGTGTAACGACCTATTAATCTCCGATTGAGCCTCAGATGGATTCTGATTCGTCAAGTCAGAAACAATTAGGTAAAAAGAACTCATGAGATGGGTTCGTACCTAGGTACTTATTTTATCCTAATCACGCATTTAAGGTACGAGCTCGTAGTACGCCTTAGACGACTGTGCCTGAGATGTAACCTCGTAATCCTTCACAAAGAGAGATATAATGATAATGGTGTGATAAAATATTCCCTCCAACCACAAGTCAGCCGGAGGTGTAACATGACTAAGCTACTTGAACGGAGTAAAGCCTTCATGCTTGACGGAAAACATCCGCTCCTACAAAATCAGCGATCGATTTAGCAAAGCCAATGGGATGAGCTGTTCGCTCACATGGCAAAAGAAAAGATTCAAAGGCAAACAAAAACCAATCAGGGAACCACAAGTTGAAAAGAAAGAGATATTCGAGAGTCAATCTCTCTAAAGTCAATAAGCAGACCTCCGTAAAAGAGGGGGGAAAATAGGTACGAAAATGAAGGAAGAAAGAGCAAGCAATAGTAAGAAACATTTTGCAAGGATACACGTCCTAAGCCTCATTCCGCCATTTGTGTGAAGACTGCGAGGGCATACTCGTTAGCCTATATTGTCTCTGGATGTTGTTTGGTTGCGGAGGAAATACCTTCAGTGAAAATTCTCCTGAGCTAGTGCTCGACGTGCTCAATGAGCCTATCGCAAAGCGGAATGGCCGGGAGGTAGGCAACGCGAGTAAACTTTCTCCTTGCTCGATTCCTATTGGGCCAACGTCCAATCGTCGAGGTTGGGCGTCTAGGACATGTAGGCACATTCGGTTGTGAAGGATGTAGTAGTATGCATAACCATTTGAGCTCCGCAAGAGGGATCCAGAGAGGATTCTTGCGTTGTGAAGTATATTGTTGGTCAATCGTTTGGAATTGTGGTTTGGTTCGGGTAGCGACTCTTTGAGCGGAATATGCATCTTTATTCTAGCTGAGTTGGAGGGCTTTTGATTGGAGAAATGGATTCATATCCCTGGTCCCAACGATTTGACTGTGAATTCAGGATGCTCGAATGGAGTCCGGTTTTTTTTTTGCCTTTCTAATGCTATTGGTCTTGAATGCCGACTCGTTCTACTTCCCGTGGCGCAGTATGAGTGAGGTGTCCTGAACCAGAAGGAGCAGTGATAGAAGATGGCCGATTCTGGATAGATGGACCTTTCGGAGGTTATGCAAGTCAATGTGACTAGTAGACCGAGCGTAGTGCTTGCCGAGTAGATTGTCGAGCTGACGAGACATGGCGTTTTCGTGAACCATTAGCGGTAGACCACGCCTGATATCGATGTTGAAAAGCACAGAAGGCGCATCCGAGCTCACTCATCGACAGGAAATTCTCCGGGCATCCTGGTCCGATCCTGTTGGGACAATGAAGGCACCAGATGATTGCCAAGACCCAGCATGATCCATATAGTCCATTTGACGAAGAGAAACACGGGCGAAACAAGCCAGCACAGTAGAGTAGCAAAGCCATTCCAGAAACCATCGCTCTTGAGGCCTGTGTATACTGTTCTGATCACAGCACATCCAGCATCCCTAACAAATGCCCAAACCTTGGCCGCAAGCGTCCGTTTGGCATGTTCGAAAGGTTGCGATTCTGGCTCAGTAATGGTTGAAGATTTGGTAAAGTGGGAGTAGGTCCAGTAGCCGCAAGCCCAGAACAGCTCGCAGACACCAAAGATGATGAGTATGGGCAGTTGAAGGGAGCATTTGACTGCGAAGCGGATAGTGCCATATAGAAACTTCTCCACCAAGTTCCAGAATTCCTCGCCGCGAAGTGTAGCAACCGTGTAATTTGCGATTGCTTTAACGCATGCTGCAGCCGGCTTGATGATATACGTATAGAATATACCGAAGCCATTGCTGATGAGAGACTTAGAGGCAGCAAGTGAGGAGGCTGGGTGTGCATGAAGAGTTGAATTTGGAGTTACGGGATTGTTGGAATGAGAGGTCCCTTCGGAGTCGATGCCTAGACCTGTCTCGAGTGTGACGTTTTCGCTCGGGAACTGGCCGGGCATCGACAGGTGCGGCAACTTGGAAGCCTCAGCCGGTGGATTGACATTGCAGCGAATATCGGCCTCGATCCCGGTAGATGCTCTCTTTTTGTTGTTGTGAATGTTGGCGTCTCGCGGGTATTTTGTTGCTGTTGTGAAGCTGCCTGGCATACGTCCACAATCTTTAACATTGGCGGCTTCATCACCTACAGCGGACCGTATGTTAGCTATGCAATCATAAGGAAGCAGCGGACGATGCGGCTTGATGTCAAAGCTTACCAGAGATTTCGACGGCCATGAAGCCATCTTCGATAGAAGTTGACTTATCACGAAAAGCGGTCGGCCATTGTACCTTCAGCATGGCCGCAACTTTAGCTGTGGACTTGCGGGGCTTCCACGTCCCGCAAAGCCAGGTAAAAAGCAGGAGGAACATATTTGCTGGAATGCTATAAACCTTTGTAGAGGTTCTCGTTGCAAGGTGGATAGGGTTTGTGGATGTTGTAGCTGAACGTTGTAGTAGGTTGGTTGTTGATTCGATCGTGTATACTGGAAATGGTGTTGTAAGAGTGGCAGGAGAGGAGCAGAGTGTGAGGATAAAGTAGCGGAGCTGAATGACCTGTTCGAATTTTCGTAGGTGAGGTGCAGTAGTACAAAGCCGATTCTGGTGAATGAGAAATGCGTTGTCTCCCTCTTTGCATCCGTTTGTCACCGAGGTTTTCCTCACAGCACATTGAATCACCCTCTGAACAGACTTGGAACCTGCATGAATGGGTCCGCCCAATGCATGTAAGATTCACGCTTTTTCTACCTCTGAAACCAGAGAGTCAACCTCCCCTTCTAACCTTAGCGAATTCCCCAACTCCACCTTCATTCTCATACCACACTTATTTCTTCACTTATGCCGACGATTACACCGCGGATACCAGCTAATCCGATTCAAGTCTGAGTGCTGCCCGTTCTTTTACTCTTAAGACAAGCTGTTCTATTTGAAAGAGAAGTGATGGGTAGAAGAAATAGTATTTCGTTGGACTAGACTTCTGAAGAGATGGATACATTGACTTGAAATAACATTCATTTGAAATATTCATTCTTGGACTACCAGAAATGCATAATTGAAAAAGAGGAAAGATTGACACGAATAGATCACCATTTTCTGGTATCCCAGTAACATAAAGAAACAGAAAGCCTACCTTTCAACGCCACCTACCAAGTTCTCCAAAATTTCATCCCGAAACCCAAAGGCCAATTTGACATGGCCCTCCCCTTCTTGAACCCTTGAATCTGGCCCCGGTATCACCTTCGCCGCCTTCGTCACCATCGCAACCGGGCGTTGACATCCTTCTATCCATACCAAAGCATCAAAGGCACATTTCTTGCTCTCGATTACCCTGGACCAGTCTGGGAGTGTGCGGCTCGGGCGAGAATCAGGAAGGGCCATGCCTAGGCGGTCAGGTACGATGAAGCGGCATTGAGGGAGTTGGCTACGTGGTGCCAGAAATGGTCATCTAGTCGAGAGGAAGGAAGGCCTAGAACTATATGACGATGGTGAAAGGGCGCGGGAGAACCGTAGATAGCATAGGCGAGTGTTCGGCCATCTGAGAGTGTGAGGGTGAGATATCCCTCAGGTTGTAAACTCGCTGAGATAGTGAGTGTGAGTGGTAATGGATGAGTTAGTTAGGAGTTCAAGAACCCATTGTAGCGTGCTATGCGCCGTGGCGAGGGATCGCAATCGCTTCATGTCAGATTTGCGGCGTTGGTGTGGAAGGTTGAAGGATCAATTGAGTTCGATGTGCTTGGCTGTTTGTCTTGGCAGCTGTCAGGATTTGTGGAACCTGGGTCTGGGGAAAAAGGCCCGGAAGCCACTTAGCCTCAAACTCTAAGTTTATGTTTTTGAGTGAAATATGTCTTGCTTGAAGAAATGTTTGCTGTTCGGCCAACAACCATCACTCTTTCAAGATTGATTTCATATGCATCAAACTCATCACATTCGTCTACCTCTAGCCCAGACCCCACGCTATACATTCAAAAGCACCTCTCAACTTCTATCCAAAACGCGTTGAAGCAAAGCCAATTCCAACAATAAACCGCGGTCGCCAACCTCATTCACAACATAAATCTGTATCCCTTTTGCATAACTCTAGCAGCAGCGATATCAATCCCTTCGAATTCCGCCGTCTTCTGCAACTTCGCCATTTCCCGGTCATTCAATTCTGAATCCGCGTTCTCCAGCCTCTCTAGATCTCTGTTTTGCTTTTGCAGGTAGAACCGCATACCCACGAAACACACTAAAGCTACGAGCTCTAGAGCGATGCACGCGCCAAGTGCGGGTCTATAGTGCGGAGCGCTCGAAGGGGTGTATGTAAACGGTGTCCATATACTCGCCGAATTGCCAACGGAGTTGATGAAAGCGAGAGCTGCGGCACGCTTAGCGGGTGGGCGCGGGATGGCATTTGAAATCCAAGCGTAGATGGTTCCGTTTTGGGCGAAGACAAAGTTCATTAGGAAGAAGGAGAAGTAGCGTGGTCCGAAAGAGTCGGTGGTCATGAAGATAATGAAGCCAATGATGGAGATGAAGACAGGGTAGGAGAGGAACCAAAAGCGATTGCCAATCTTGTCTGATACGAAGCAATGGGCCCAGCTGTAAAATACCATGAAGACATAAGGAGGGGCAACAAGTAGGAGTGAGATGGTCTTGCTATAGTGGAGGGTTGCCGTGAGGGTAGGGAAGAAGTTCTGGAAACCAGCAGCGCCAGTGATACCCATATAGGCGATGGCCAACATGTAGGTTTTCGGATCCAGGAAAGCGAGTTTCATGCCCCGAATTTGGCTCATTCCTCCTGCTTCGTCCACATCTGCTTCTGCTGCATCAATGGCAAGTCGTCGATTGGCGACGCGCTTCATTTCGGGTGAGAACGCTTTCCATGTATCCGGAAAGTCGGGAAGCACTACTACAATAACGAGGCCAATCAAGATGGTGATGGTACCCTCGATAATGTAGAGCCATTGCCACGCACCCATGCCGCGGGCGCCGGCCAGACCATCAAGAATGCCAGCTGCGATGAGGTTTCCAAAAGCCCCACTAATGAGCGAACCGGAGTAAAAAATGGCCATTCGTTTTGCGAGCTCTTCTTTAGTGTACCACTGGGCAAATTTAGATGGAAGTCGTCAGGATTGGAATGGGAGCAATACTTTGGAGAGATAGAAGAGCACTCCAGCGAAGAAGGGTGCCTCTATATGTTGTTCAGCAGTGAGCATTTGAGCTGCAAATGAGAATCTTACCGACGATACCCAAGATGAACCTACAGGCGACAATGCCTCCATAGCTTTTTACCTGGCTAGTCAAGAGGGATACCAAACCCCACGCGCAGACAAAAAATCCAAGATACCATGACGGTCGGCCAGCATAGTTAAGAAGAAGGTTGGAAGGCACTTGCATAAGCACGTAGCCCACGAAGAGAATAGACAAGCCAACTTGGTATTGGTCTTTGACGAGATGAAGGTCTTCAACCAACCCTTGAAGCTTAGCTGCAGCATAGTTATTCCTAGATACGTGTCAGAGCCAACATGCAATTGCGGATTCAGTACTAACCTGTCAATGTAATTCATAAGGTAGACAAGAATAACCAGGGGCATGATTCTCCAGTCAATCTTCGTCACCAGCTTCTTCGCGATAACCAATTCCTCCTCGCTCAACTTGCCATGATGCATCACTTCCTGATGCACAACCTCCGTCTTCTCCCCAATCAAGTCATTATCCCGGAGATGTGATTCCGACATTTTGACAATGCAGTGTGATAAAAGTCAGAAATTCGAAACGCGGGGAAACTTGGGATAGAAGAGGGTTGAAAGGCCGGTGTAAGTGGTGACGACGATGGCTCATGGGTGGCAGGTGATGGTGTGGCCCAAACCCAGCGTTTTCCCGTTTCCCCTCATGCGAGTGCGGGTCCGTCGCGGGAGGAGGACAGATGGGCGGAGATAATGCCGTGTGACACTGATTTCCTTCATTTGGTGTTATTGTCAGGGTTTAGGCTGATGGTAAACCAATTGTGTGGGGAAAAGGGCCGCTCTCCCCTCACTCTTGGTATCCAATAGCCATCTATGTCATGATCAACACTTCGCTTACGAGATATGAAAACGGCAGTTAATTCGCTTTCTCTCTCAACCCTGGTGGTAAGGCCTCCAGTAGTCTGCGTGCTGGACCTTTAACGGGATATGCTGTTGTCACGACAAGGTCAGCTATCGGCCCCCTCGGTAAGCACACCAGGGTATGTCAGGTTAGGGTTATCGCGAGGAAGTTGCACGAGCCATAAGCCATGAGCACAACGGCAACGTGGACGGCTGTAAAACATTGGAATTTTAACCACCAAAGAATTTACATTGGATTTAATAAAGCAACCAAGGACTCCTTAGCCAATCGTTGACCGTCATTAAACATTCGCCGGGTACCAAAACGCTGCCGGGGAATTTGACTGTTTTCACGAACCGAACACCAACGACCCGTACACTGAATTTTTATGAAGAAAAAAGGACGCTATTCGGACTGAACGCTGTCATGAAAGGTCTGAAGCTTATCTCTGCTGATGTCCATACGGTGGGGGGGCCGGTTGATATTGCTGCTGCGTGTTGGCGAAATCCTGTGGATTGTATCTATATTTCCGATCTTGGTGAACTTCTTCAAAGCGCCGTTCTTGCTTCTGAGGTCGCTCTTGCCCATAATTCCCATTACCCTCGAGTTTCTTCAAGGCCGCCTCGCTCCCATCATGCTCTTCCCTCGTTTCATTCATCGTCGGCAACTCAGCGGCAAAGCTCCTCTGTTCAAGTCCTGGAGATTTGATACCTTCGGAGGCGTACGAACTCGGTCTTGAGCTCATGGAACTTTGATACTCAGATGGCGCGCTAGACCATCGTCCATCATTCGGATTCGGGGAGTTTCCGGATAGCTCGGAACTACTGGAATATCTGTTCGATGGGTGAAGATGGTTTGGTGATGGTTGGGGTTGGGGTTGCGATGGGGGATAGTCGCCAGGTAACTCCATGACGAAATTGTTTTGGCCTTGCGAATGATTGGGTGGAACATATTGCTGCTGATAGCCACCGTACTCTCCCGTTTGCTGATGCGGGAAAGTAGGAGATCGATTGGGGGAATGCGGTAGCTGGTATTGCAATTTAGGCGACGCCAGCGATTGATGATACGGATGTGCGGATTGAGGATGCGGTGATTGGGGCGGCATTGTGCTTGATCGATCTGCTGGGTTGAGAGTCTTCAGTTTTCCGTCTTCCATCATGGCTTGCAATACTCCCGAATCGAGCAGTTCGGCCTTCTTGATCAAGCGCTCGACAAGTATTTTCGAAGCTGCTTTCGTCTCTTTCTTTACGAATGATACCATGGAGAAGTTGCATTTGATCTCGATATCTTCGCGAAGATAGAGACCCTCAGGAGGCGCACCAATTCCCAATTCATGGGTTTCTGGTGGCTCTCCGGGTTGGTTGCCGCGGATTTGCCATTTGTTTCGAAGATCAACGCCTGCGGGGGCATAAATGTGTGTCTGCAATCCCCAAGGCATGTCGTGGAAGCAGCCGTTGAACTTGATCTTTCCGGAACCCAGTTTCCCCATCCCTGGAACATATTGTATCCGCTGTTCTATCTCGTACCATGTGGAGTAAAACTCGTCGGCGGGGGCATCTCGAGGCGCTTTAACGGGCTCGTGGCCGATAACAAGCGGATTCAACTCAATGATCTCGCTATGACTGTGCAGGATATCGATTGCAAGTTGACGCGGAATGTACGAGGGTATGGGAGTGATATTTGTATAGGTGATCTTCTTTCGCATCATGTTGGCGGTCGGTCGTTTGGATGTTTCGGCAATGCGACAAAATGTTTACGAGCAGTTGTTTCGATGCAAAAGGCCCGCGAACCAAGTTTTGAGGACAGAGGGTGAGCGAGGGGAGGATGGTGTTGCTGACAGGATGTCAGGCCAGATAAATGGGATGGCCATGGGTGGCTGAAGATGCGTGGATTGGTGAGCTACCAGTCGGTTCCATCCATGCCGGAGGGTCAGCTCGCTGGAATCTGGCGGGCTGGGGGAGGGGATCCAGTGCAAAGTAAGCCTGCACCTGGTTTGTTTCCAGCGCTCTAGATTGGTCCAGATACCTAGGCAAAAGAGCTGTGCGACACGTCACGCACGTGGGCACCGAATTTGATTATTTCGTATGACATCAGCAAACATCCAGGGCACAGCAAGGAGGCTTAGAATCCGCCCTATGTAAATACATCTTCGCCCACAAGACAATCTTCACGGCGAGTTTCATACGGCTCACTTTGTTGCCGCGCGAGCATCGTGGTGTCCAGGTGGATTGCCAGTTCTAGCTAGTAGGTATTTTGTCTTGGTGAGGCCAGCTATTTTTGGGCTGATTTTAGTCAGCGCCAACCCCCGGCGCCCAGTTTCTCCGCAAATCTTCAGCTGATGAGGTCGACATTTGTTCTTTATGAGGATTCGAATTACGGGCTCCATTTTACTAATAACACTTGCCAGAATGTAGAGTGTCTTCTGCATTCTAAGAAGGGAGATCGGGCTATAGCAGAAGACTCTCAATTCGTATTACTCTCCGAGATCTTTATTTCGTTCCAAAAAGGTAACATGATAACATGATTATCGACGCTTTTGAGCAGCCCATTCATGCCAAAGCTTATGCGGAACCCTGGAAAGAATGGTCACGAGGAAAGCCATGAGATCTCATTACTACCTACGACTTGATAACGGCTAGTGCCGGTTGTTTTTTACGCCTCTTTTTGAGTAAGAAAACTCGACGGACCCTTAAGCCAAAGACCGGTTTTCATTCAGAAGTGGTTGATCTGGCAGACGCAGTAGATGCCTTCTAGAAGCCTTCCTGACCAAGCTGTCTCTCTACTTTACCCGCTGCAGTCATGAGTGCCTCGGGACGACCCGCGCATCCATTGCTCTAGGTATGAGGGGGGACGATGACCTCCAATTATCAGCCCGCTTATCAGCGCAAGTCTCTCGACAAGACTCCCACTGTCGCTTCGGCTTGGTTTCTTCATCGAAAACACCCAAGAAGTGTCGTTAAGGCAAATTTGAACATAAGTATCTTGTAGCAAATATTCACTTCAACCCTAACAGGTTCTGGCCATGGCATCTTGGTAAGGCTCTGCCATATGAACTTCTCTGGATTATTTATAGGAAATTTTCTTGGATGCCTCGGTTTCATTCGTTGGATAAAGACGTGCCCCTGAAATGCATCACCCCCTGCAAGTCGGACATACCCAAGTTGATGGTAATCTTGGCAAACAAAACAACCAGTCAGCGACTCCATACAACCGCGTTTCATGTCGAGCCGTGAAAAATTAGAATCATGTCATGGCTTTCTGCATTATCTCCAGAGCTTCTATATGCAGTCTAGATAGTCAGAATGAACTCCGAGGGTTATATGGGAACGAGAGGGTCCCCTTTCTTTTGCTTGTAACCAATTCGCAATCGACATGGCTATCAGCAGAACCTTTACGGGAGCGACGTTGAACGATCGATATAAGCATGTCCACTGGAAAGTTCCATCTTTGATGGTGGGATGCTTTCTGACTGGTATCGCTTTTGCTCTCGGGCATCATTTCTTTTATCTGAACTTGAATGGGAAGGCTGTCGGTGATAATAACTCCCAGCAATGGGTCACAAGGGTACGTAATCTCTTACTTTGCGCACGAGTACAGAAACTCAACCATTCTACAGGGAGGCTCCGCGGCTGCCTTTATCGTCAAATTAGCATTTACCACAGCAACGGCTACAGCCTATGTGCAGTGGCTTTGGCTACGAATGAGGAGCAATCCTGTCAAAATCCGCCGACTTGATATCATGTTTGGCGTATTGGGAAATGCATGGGAATTTCTCGAACTCCAATTTTGGATGAGGCACCCGATATTAGCATTGACAGCTGGCATCACGTGGTATGTCAAACACCACTACAATCGTCTTCATTGCTGATGAATGTCAGGCTCCTTCCTTTATCTGCAGTCGTAACCCCAGGAACGATCTCTGTAGAACCATTTGCGGTCACTAGTCACCAACCACTGGAACTTCCCCAGCGGGATTACATCTCGGGCCAATATGGCTCCTACATGATTGATGGCAATACCACGCTTTACGGACAACCATATCTGAACACAGCGCCAGCATTCTTCCAAACCATGATAGATGGAGCTGTTTCCCAAATTGCGCGAGACGGTTCTAGCGCGAATATTTCCTATGCATTAGCATTCAACGGGCCAGCAATGTCTTGCTCCAGAGCGGACAATACCACCGAGCAAGCTGTCAACCGTGCATTTGACGAATATGCAAAATCAATCAGCGCTGATCTGTTGTTCGCATTCTTTGCTCCCCAAGAAGGCTTCGGCCCCAACATGAATGGCACTTTCTTCAACGGAACGGGAGTGTTCTCCCAGCACACTGGTTTATGGTCATCGCTTGATGTCTTTTCGAAAGATGCTGCTAGGATATATCTACACACGGAGAACGGGCCTGGAACCTTCGTGCTCGTTGATTGTAAATTCTTCAATGCGTCCTATGTGGTGGACTTCGACCTGCCAAACAACGGACAGCAGAGCATTGTTGCAAAGACAGAGTTTCTGAACTGGCTACCCGGTAAATCAGTAATCCCTGGCCTTCCCACCGAACCCGTTGTAAATGAAACCATAAACTATCAGCACGTTATGTCAGCCTTCGGCGAGAAGCTGAACGGCGTCGTCACCATACCTTGGAACACATCACAGCCGGAATTCGCCTCAATCCTAGCATTCGGCCTAAGTTCAATATTAGAAGCACGCGGTGATGATACATCTAATGGGCTAGCTGGAGGATTACAGGAACTGATGAACGGCATCGAATCGATGATGCAGAACTTCACAATCAGCGGCCGCTACGCCGGTATAACAACACAGAATCCTTTCTACGCCGATTTGCTTGTCAACATCACCATTCCAGCCAAATTCTCCTACTTCCAGAATCAGTACTCGTACGATCCCAAGGATCTATTCATTGCATACGGGCTCAGCATCCTAGGGTCGCTGGTTTGTATCATGCTTGGTGGGGTTGCGCTTACGAAGAATGGGAGTTCCCATTCGAACAACTTCTCTACGATTGCGAGGATCACGAGGGACCTAGAGTTGGATCGCATTATTGCGGATGAGAGAGATCGTTCGGGGGCCGATCCATTGCCGAAGCATATTGCAAGGGCGTTGTTGGAGTTTGGGGAAAAGAATAGGCCAGGTACCGGTAGTGAAACACCAGCCAATGAGAAAGAGGGATGGGTACATGCACCTAAAGTATGACACTGATACCTTTGCATGCCATGTCGAGGTTTGTTAGAGTGTTGCAGTATCGTTGGTTCACTCTCTTGTTATAGGTTTTGCTTTTTATTGTACTCGACGAATAGAGAAAAAGGCAATATCCACCGTACATTACTGTGAATATTCACTACAATCAAATCTTGAGAGGCGTATCCTCCTGCTTGATGCGGCACCACTCTATGCTCTTCTCCCAAAGCCTCTTCTGCACATTCTCATCATGACTATCCGGAGAACTATCAACCTCCTGATCGAGTTGGAAATGGCCCTTCTTCCCATCAAACCTGCTACCAACAGCAAACTCAATAGCATCCACGCCGCATTCCTGCGCGTGGCGGAGACTTGGCTTGACGTATTTCAGGATTGGCTGAAGGAAGTTCGCGACTCCGCCAATAGCATATTGCCAAAGCTTAGGGATGTCGCCAGCAAAAGTCCTCGAGTCCAATATACCGCCGGGATCTACCGCTAAGACCGAAATGTTTTTCAACTGCGGTGTCTAGTGTTTGTCAATAACAAAGATATTCCGAGGTTGAGATGGAAAGAGCTACTTACGCTTTCAAGTCGTCGATTGAGCTCATACATGGTCATCACCACTGCCAATTTCGAGATCGCATATCTCTGGAACCCCCTCCCGACCTGCGTTCCTGATTTATCTGGTTCTGGCTTGACCAGAAGCTCCAAGTCATCCGGCATAATTGGTGGAAAGACCTCCATCGCTCCACTCTTGCCTGGCCAATGCGATTCACTCGAGAACACGAGGATTCGGCCACCCGCCGGTTGGAAACTACCCAACAAAGGCAGCGTCAAAGCCAGATGAGCCAAGTGATTAACGCCCATGGAAAGCTCGTAGCCATCCTCCGTAAACTTGAGACCGCCGTTGATGCTCCAAGCGTAGGCATTGCATATAACGGCCACTAAAGGTGGAAGTTTCTTTTCTGAAATTTCATAGCGGATCTCATCAGCGAAAGATTTTACTGCCGCTAGTGATGCTAAATCGAGTCTGCGGATCGAGGTGCTGGATTTGGGGTGGTTCGAGATTGTCTCTTGCAGTCTTTTTGTGTTTGGGTCTTCTTCGGAAGTATTCCTGACGGTGAGAACGGCTGTGTAGTTGGGGTAGTTAGATAAGAGGTAGCGGACTGCCGGTATAGCCAGGGAGCCATTTGCTCCAGTGATCAGGACGGTGCCCTCCATTGCCGAAATGATTGAGGAACTAAAAGTCACCGCTGCAACCTTCGGAGGGTACTTATTTAGATAGCTGCTTACGAGGCGAAGGATTCCTGCGGCGCAGTTGCAATTAATTAAGGCGAGCTGCCTAAGCGTCGCTATCTGGGAAAAAGGTACAGGGTTAAACCCCGTGACGATTTGACGGTTGGTAAGCGAGCGCTCAAGCTGTAACCCACAAGTAATGGACAACGAAAATACCATTGAAGTATTGCTCGCTGGGAGTAAAGATCAGACAAAGAGGGCAAAGAGATTCCGTGCGTGAGAGGAACAGCACCTTTCCTGGTTAGGAATAGATCTTGTCCCGCAAAGGGTTGAGGGACGTGCACGTCCTTAACTAGACCATCATCTAAGCGCGTTTCCATCCGTTCAAGGTCACGATATTCCTATTTAAGTTCTGTCTAGATGGGCTTCATGTAGCCATCTTACTACAACGCCTTCCGCGGAGTTCATATCATCTATCTATACGGACAAAAAGCAACCATGCAGGCTTGAAGAAGAGTTTGGTAAAGCTCAACCACGCGTAAGCGGTGATTATATTTAAAGCTCGCAATCAGCCTTGCCGGTACATACACATAGCTATCTAATGCGATGGCCATGAAAGGAATGCGACGCGAAAGGGTCGAACTGATCTTGTAATACGGCATCAGAAAAACGAACGGCCGGAATACAAGCAAAATGATCGCCTTTTCATCTTCGCACAATTCTACTTGAACCATCGCTAACGGTCGCACCAATGAGACTGATGCTGTTCGGTTCAAAATGGCGCCGTGCGACGGTAAAGCTGACGCCGAGATTCCATGTCATCGTTCGCTGATGAAAGCCGAGGTTGGCTAACCCTTCCCAAGTCTTCGAATAGGTATACTTCCGGTTTCGTGTTGTTATCATCACTGACCGTAACGTTTTCGGTGAGCTGAGCAGATTGTGCCTTCAGCGTGGGATGTTCCCAGTCAGAGATGTTCAGACTGGCAAGTTCGTCTTTGCCATGGCACGTAGGCACGTCCGATGTGCATCCAGTCCAGGTGCCAAGTCCCACTTCTTCATGGGCCAAACGTTGAAGTTGGAGTGTTCCGGTAGTGTACCATTCGAGCCGCGAATATTGCTCGAAGCCGTAGCGCTTCTGGATAAAGCTTGCGAAAGGCTCAAGCGAGAACGAAATGCCGGCTATCAAACCGCCGAGTCCAAATGTGAAAGCCAAGCCAAAGACGCTAAAGTTTGCGTGAGCGGCCGAGATAAATTTCTGTTAATATTAGCTTTGGAGCATAGTGCAGTCAATGATACTGACTTGGTTATTACAGATGTACCTCTCCTGGTCGTTTGCTGGAGGAGCCCAAAACTGCTTCATGCTCAGGTCATTTGGCCCTGTAGCAGCGTCAATGACACTGCCTTGTATTGAAGCCAGCGTTGCGGCATGCAAATGTTCAATATCTGATTGCCATTGGTTGGTCGGGAGCGGTCCCTGCACACCGGAAACTAGACTGTATCTCGAGGTTAAGGATGCGGCTCCTAGTGTTTGGACGAAAGCATCAAGCTCATTACCGGTTAAGGCTGACATGATTGACCATGTAGTCATGTTGAGCTGCTTTTCGCTTTGCGGTAGACTTTTGAGAAGATAATCTAGTTCCTGCTTGCCACCAAGCCGTGAACAATGCAAAGGTTTGCCGCTCGAGTCTGGATAACAGAGCTGATACTGTTTGGCGCAACCCAGGACAGAAGCGGCTTCATCTGCGAAATATCCTCCGAGGGTGAGGTTACCCCATCCTGTGAAATTAAGACGAAAGCCCGGGATAGTTTGATGCGCGGAGTACCAAGGATCGTCTATTTCCACGGGACTCACGACCTGATTGCTTGAGAGAAACAACAACGTAACATCGGCATCTTTTCTAAGAATTGCGTCAATTGGTATGAAAGCATGATTGTGTGCAATGGATTCGTTGATAACGTTAGCGTAGGTGTAGCTGCGCTAGATCAGCTCGTATCACACAGTTTAGACAACGTTCGGGCTCACCCTAGGGTGTAGTCTTGGAATGCTGTTGTCGACCGGTTCCTACCAAAGACATATTCATCGGCGGAGCTTATGGGGTATTTGTATGTGACGTTTCCTCCTGCTTCCGTTGTCGCGGCAAATGGGCCATACGAGTATTGCATATACGATCTCTCGAAACCTGATACCGAAAAATTGATGGAACTCTTATAGCCCTCTATGACTAAGGGTGCACAATGTGTCGTCCGCCTATACAAGAAACGTTCTTCCGGTCGAGTGTTGATGCCGAAGTCAGAGTGGCTGTTCAAGTAACCGGTGTCCAACAAGACATTTTCGTCGGTGAGACGACAAATGTCTTCTCGAAACGGACAACTAGCGCTCCTATTGGATGTGAACGGCAGGTGATTCTTCACAAAGGTATTACAATCCTGGGCACTTGAGTTGCTCGAATAGCATTTCAACGCGTAGTTTGAGAACGAGATCAGTCGCTGGGCGAGGAACGGGATCAGCGTCGTGAAGAAGGCGGGGCTTGTTTCCACTTCAGGGTTTTTGTCTTGACCAGCAATGTGATGGCCCAGAATGTTGACTCCGCAGGAACCCCCTCGTATAAGAACTTCTTGACCCGTCATAGAAGCGATCCTGGAAGACAAAAGCCCAGCAGCCACGAAAGAAACTACCATTAGAGCTGTTACAAAAGCAATTGGTGTGATTCGTCGATAGGGTTGATGGCCTTTTTTGCGCCATGCTACCAGAAGGCGTATCCAGTTGATCAAGCCAACAGTAGCATTATCCGAATTTTTAAGCACAGCTTGTCGTTGGTGATACAAGCCATCCTGCGAACTTGATGAGGAATATGCATGGTGGAAACCGAAACAAGCTATTCTCCAAAGTCTCGAGCCGACAAATGTAATAAAGACTGCAATGAACGCTATGAGAAGAGCCCCATTCCGCTGGGTTAGGGTCAAAGTCGATCCAAGAACCTGACCTTTCGACCAGTTGGTCCATACGCCCAGGTAGACTTTGGGTTGAGTGCTGACTCCCAAACTTGAGGACATATTTCGTTGTAGAATCCTGATATGTTGGAGTAGCGATGATAAGATTTGGTCTCATTCGCAGTATGTGTTGAATGGAAGACAGGTGAAGCTGCACAATATATAGTAGGAGCGAGCTACCCTCCTGGTAACGCCTCTCCTTGACCATGCTTGACGAGTAGACCTGACTGTTATCAGCAGTGTTTTATTGGTTCATCCAAACCATTCTTTTTTCTTGTGTACCACATAATATATGCATGTCAGATGGTGGACGTGCAACAACTGCAAGGCTGACTCTGTATTCCCTACAGCAGGCACCAGAGAACAGCTTTCCAACGTGTTCATCAGGCTAACACTGCTTTAGTTACCAACATACAGCAACCCCTTGCAGGGTTGACCAATATTCCTACATGTCCAAGCCATTTCGATGAACCTTTACAGTTACCCTTGGGGCATGGCTCAGGTAACAGTTATCGGACGGTCGATGGATACACCTGAGATAGGGGTAGTAAGTAGTACAAGTTACACTGTGCCAGGTAATCGGAACAACCCAAGTAACACTCAACTACGGGAAGTATGCGAACGGGCTTACCCAGGCGTGTGAGATGGCTGTGCAACTACTTACAATATGCGGTATGACAATTGCGCAGATTAGCAAACGGACATTATCGGTGCGAGGATCCTAAAGTAGATACCGTGGGCTACTCATAGTCTCAGATTCCTCATCTATTCAATGCCGCCTGGTCGTCCGATACTGAAGACCTTGCAAAAACTGGTCAAGCGCTGGGGACTACGCAACACAGCGCAGCAATTACATCCCTGGCTCGGTTTCAATATGGGGAACGCATACCACAACCTTTCCAGCCCCAAAGTACGGCCCCATCATCATGCACAAAGTTAGGAGCCTGCGATATTGCAGCAGCCATTCAAGCCTGCTACTAGCAAGATGTGAATTACAAAACACACGGCCCAGTCTCCAGATCCAGCACGTCCTTCTCGCTCTCGTTCTACTACAGCTAACCGAGAGCTATAAATATAATCACCGCTTACGCGTGGTTGAGCTTTACCAAACTCTTCTTCTAATACAGCTGTTGGCCCTACCGGTCGTCCTCGATTAGACGCCCTCGCATGACCTCGCAGTAGGCATTGTTCGCCCCGATCTCGGGGGACCTCTACGACTAGCAATTCCTCAATCCCCGGCATCCACTCAACAGGTAATTTGAGCCTAACATCTCTTTCGAGTGCAATAGTATCACAGAATGGTCCCACAACTCAGTCACGGGAGTTCAAGTAGGGTCATCTATCGGAATCTCTATTATATAGCTTTATTATAACTTTTTTCAAAGTCATATTCCAGTCAACATCAAGGGCGGAATCAATAGCGATGTGACCAGGGCACAGAAGCACCAATTCGTTTTTTAAGCTCCAGTCAGTCGTGTCTTCGTCAACATGCATGGAGCAATTTTTAATCAATGACTAACCACTGGCTACAAGCAGGATCGCGACTGCTTCGATTTCGTCCAGTGGCAGGTCCATGCATGGTCACTATGGCATCTCCTTCAACCGATCGGGGCCTTATTTCCATCAAGGAAGACAACACAGGCTATCGATTAGAGAGTATCATTCAATCGAAGACAATATAATCGTCAACTTCAGGCGCATCCTCGCCGTCTGAGGATATATTTCGGATCTGAAGCATCTTGCAGAACTCTTCCGTCTGGGAGTTTGGAAACTCGCAAGGCTGTTCGTTGGCCTTGACCTTATCGGTTGGGTCGTATATCGGGGCATGTTTCTCGAAGTTTTCGGGAATCTTAAGAAGACCTTTCTGGGTAATATTGGTCTGAATCCAGGGGAGATTCTGCAAAATTGTATTCGTATAGGCAGCGTCAGATTTTCCCAGCGCTATACCAAGGGATGCGTCCCCAGCTACCGGGTCATCACCAGAGGAACGGATGATAGAGAGCCATTCCTCATCGTAGTGAAGGGTAAATTTGCCCTCGGGCGTCTTCTGCATATAAGGTTTCGTGGAGGCATCTCCAACGTTACTGGACGAGTTGACTTCAAGGAGTTCAAGAAATTCGCGGTCTGGACCAGGCTTATCAAGCGCAAGGAAATGTGTAACAGTATTCGTAATATCCGGAGGTGAAGGCTTGAGGGCGCTTTTTTTCTTCCTGGACGCAGCTCTGAACATGGATTTTGGCAATTGAGCCCGTAGCTCGTCGGAGATCGCCAAATCTTTGAGTATATCTTCAACCATATTGCCTTTGTGTTCCACAACTGCGGGGTACTTGACGTGCATATGACCTGAGAACCAATATCTAGGTCGCAGACGGTTCATTACCTGTTCGGCAGGGGCACTGCCGAGATTATCGGCCTTAGCGCTTTCAAAGAAGCCGGGCCGGTCGGTGAAGAGCTTTTTGTAGTCTCCGAACCACTCCACGCGCCGAGGCCAGTCGTGGCTGATGCCGATATCAACCGGAAAGCGAACTTGGAGCAGCTTAGAGATATCGCATTCCCGAACATGGAAAATAGAGCGGATCTCATTTCTGTCATATGGAAGACGCTCATGATGCGGCTTGTGATAATCCGCACCTTTGAAGATGCCAGAGAGACCAGCAATGCGGAAGGGTCCATAACGCAGGACGTTCACGGCTCCCAGATAATATATGTTTGGCGCCAACCAACCACCATAGTGCAGCTCAGAGAAATAGTTTGAAGCTTCATGATTGCCTCCGATCACGAGCGTTAGCACCGGGGCCTTTTCTTCCCCGCTGTAATACCGGTGGAAGTTGCCGATGCTTCGATATTTCCAGGGGACGGACATGCAATTCAAATCGCGTTCGTTGCGAATAGCCTAAGAACATGTTAATGACAAGTGGAGGCTGAACAGAGGTCGGGGAAGTATTTTCCTGAAAGTCTCCACAGATGATGAGAAAATCAAGTTCTGCCACAGCCCAACCTTGGGATTCGCATGCCTTCTGGAGCGAATTGTAGATATTGTCCAAGGAACCATGGCACTTGCGAGGATTAGCATGGGACGTTGTCAAATCTGTTGAGGTTTACAAGCTACTCACGCAGCCCTCCACAGCAATCTTCAAAGGAGGTATTGAGAGCTCGGATCCCCCTGTCTCTAGTATAGTGAAGTTAGACATGACCGTGGTCACAAGCGGATGAAACAATGCAGGAATCTACCTAGGTAGGATGACCTTCTTTAGTATGTTCATCCTAAAAGATAGGATTCCTATGTCATAACATCCTATTTAATGCGATGTTAGGCTGCCGTAGGCGGCAATGGCAACCTTTTTATAGAGCAGCATGAAAGCTATACCTAAACCGGCTGGCGGTCTGGGGTCCTCGCTAGCAGAGAGGTAATTCACAATGGCAGAATTAGCCGATGACGCCTTCCGAGGCTTACTAATTGATGGGTAAGCATAGAATCACTCAATCACTCAATCACTCAATCCTCCTCGTTTCGCTCCAGCGTTCGTTCTTGCACCGTGCCATACGTTTGAAGATACCTCTCTCTTCATATTCACCTCAAAAGACCGGAAGCAAGGCCCACAAAACACTCACAATGGGCTCCATTCCGCAGCAACCGTCAAACCTCAATGCTGGAGTTGAAGGGCTTCCCTATTTCACTCCAGCCCACGTAGCCTCTCCAGGAGCCCCCAAGGATGACGTCGACAAGAGCAACGTTCCAACCCTCTTCAAGTCCCTGCAAATCCGCTCCGCAACCCTCCGCAACCGCATCATCGTTGCTCCCATGTGCCAGTTCTCGACTGCGGCAGAAGGTCCCGAAATTGGCAAGCTGACGGATTACCATGTCGTGACGCTCGGCCACTATGCGCTCAAGGGCGCGGGGACGGTGTTTATTGAGGCGACGGGTGTGATGCCGAATGGAAGAGTCAGTCCGAATTGTCCGGGAATATGGGCTGATTCTCAGGTGAGTAGATAGAGTTTCCTATGTGAGTTGTTCCTTGAGAAGAAACGCTCACCAATTCACAGATTGAAGGCGTCAAGCGTGTAGCCGACTTCATAAAAAGCCAAGGTTCTCTCTGCGGTATTCAACTTGCGCATGCAGGACGTAAAGCTAGTACTGTCGCACCCTGGATTGCCGCCCGGAACGGTAAACCTAGCATGCGGGCAACGGAAGACGTGGGCGGATGGCCGAACGATGTCGTGGGGCCTATGGGTGGTGAAGAGGAGGGTTGGGATGGTGGAGCAGGTGGTTATTGGCCACCTCGACAGCTGACCATTCAACAAATCCATGAGACTGTTCAGGCATTCGCTGATGCGGCGGAGAGGTCTGTGAGGGCCGGAGTTAGTTTGATCGAGATCCACGCTGCGCATGGTTATTTGATTCACCAATTCCTGAGTCCAATTACGAATCGCAGGACGGATGAGTACGGAGGAAGTTTCGAGAACAGAATTCGCCTATTGGTTGAAGTTCTGAAAGCAGTGCGAGCTACTATTCCGGACGGCATGCCTTTGTTCCTGCGAATGTCGAGTACAGAGTGGATGGAGGAAGATGAATTGGCTAAGCAGTACGGAAGCTGGGATGTTGAGAGCACTCTACAGGTCGCCAGACTACTTCCGGAACTCGGGGTGGATCTCCTGGATGTCAGCAGTGGAGGGAATTGCAGACAACAGCGCATCAACATGTTCGAGTCGAAGGATTATCAGACCAAAATCGCGGGTCAGATCCGGAAAGCGTCGCAAGCTGCAGGATCGAAACTCTTGGTCGGTGCTGTGGGTCTGATCACTGAGGCCGAGCAGGCAAGGGATATCGTTGAATTGGATAGGAGTATAGGAGAAGAGGCTGCCGTGGCGAAAGAGATGACTGAAGCAAGGTCTGGGAAGGAGCCAGTGGCTGATGTGATTCTGGTTGGGAGACAGTTCATGAGGGAACCGGAGTGGGTGTTGAAGGTTGCGTGGAAGTTGGGTGTAGATGTGGCATGGCCGAGCCAATTCGTAAAGGTCAGGTTCCCTAAACTCTAGATGAAGCCCACTTTAGGAGTCTAGAACCTAGACACTTTTCTAGCCTATATAGAATTAGATGTACTGTATACCCTATTGCATAGGATAGCTTCAAGGAGTTCACAGTCTTTAAGGTCGGTTCCCACAGAGCAAAGGACCTATGTAGTGGGATGAGAACGGACTTTCTTAAATGTTATAACACCACTCTCTATATTTAAGATACTATAAGTCATTTTCCTAATTACCTAAGACCAAGCTATTGTAGGTTACTGCTACACAGAGAGGTATCTGGCCGGTAAAGCCATTTGAGACGTTTCCTACAGCTCAAACTGATCATGCATACAGAGAAAAAAGAATCTTATTGGGGTATTCCTAATTACCAAAACCCTTTATACACAATGCCAGAAGAACTAAAAGTACACATATCCCAAGTAGTTATCCTTCACCACTGCACCCACTTTCCTACCTCCGCACACAAGGTAACCAACTCCACCATCTTCGCAAGGTGCTGCTCCCACTCATCATTCTCACGGCAGGGGTTGATACACTTATCAACCATGAATCTGATTCCCCTCCTGAACTTATCCAGGGAACCAGCCGGAACCTTTTCCTCCACCCCCGCAAACTGGCCCTTGGCATGGACGAGCACTTCTTTGATGAACTTGAAGTGCTCGTCCATGAGCTCACCTCTCTCAGCCAACCCCTTTCTCATCTTCCGTACGTGGACGTAGAAGTCCGCTTCCTTTGGGCTGATGCTGAAGATTGCGGCGTCCAGCCCACTGATACTGTCCACGCTGCCAATTTCAGACTCATCGTCTGAAGCGTCCGGCTCCTCTGGTTTGGCTTCTGGAGCGGCTTCAGGTTTCGGAGCGCAGTCTGGTTTGGGAGGGTCTGAGCGAGTGGGATTTCCGGGGGTAGCGGATCCAGGCTGGGGGTCAGAGGCAGGGGTCGGGCCGGCAGAGTCATCCTCCCAGTCCTCCATCTCCACCTCCACAGGCGGAGGACGAGCATTCGGGGTTGCGGTAGGTTGGAAAACAGTTATTGGATGCGGAAGCCTTTTTGAAGGTGAGGATAATCCAGCTGCTGGACAGGAGGGTGCTGCTGGGCTAGTGATGCTGTCTGGAACGTCGGACACCTTGGTGTCTATAGCCTCAGGAATCCAAAACCTCTTAACCCTGTTGACTCTACGCTGGAAAATCATTCTCCTAAATCCAGCCTTCCCCAACTGTTGGCCTTGATATTTAGTGGCATCAAGAGGGGACGCCAAGAGCGGATTGGGATGGGGCCGGCATTGGTCAGGAAGATGACTAGAAACAAGCTTTGAAAACCGGGGCGTCCCTACCGCTGATGGAGAGGGAGGGTCAAGAGGAGCTGGAGTTTCAGAGATTGGGATCCAAGCTTTTTCAACCCTATCCAGAATTGGAGCCAGAGCTGGCTCAGAATGCTCTCTCACGATGATCCCACTTTGTTCTTTAGGCCCCTCGTACACAGGCTCAATCTCCACCTTGTGCTTCACCGCTGCTTTCGGAGGGGATGGGGTAGGAGTGGTCTTGGGCTGGACAAGCGGCTGGGAAATGTCAGGCTCCTGAGGCGGTGAGGTAAAGGAAAGCTTGAATCTTGGAAGCTGATATGAGGTATAAGGCCTGTAACTTATTAGCTATACTTCTTAAATTAGGCCTTTGCCCACTGTGGACTTACCTGGACTCTCGAATCCGGCCAGTTTCGGTATAGTCCAAAGGTGTAGAGAATCTGGGCTTTGATGGGTCTCTTGGGCCCCAGCAGCTTGAAGAATCTTCGGCCTCACGATATGCTATCAACTGTGCCATGGTCATTCCCTTTGGAAGATGGTCATCGGTAAACCTGTCGCCGAGCATCTTGAGGTGAAAGACAGCCGTGGTAACGTCCGGTGCAGGGCCCAATACAGGAGACTGATTGTCATTCGTAGAAGGAAAATCCTGATTCGGAGGCGACGATGGCGGTGTTGGGCCGTTGCGAGGAGAAGCAAGTCTTCGGAGGGTCTTAGGAAGGTCACCTAGCTCTAGGCCTCCACATATCGAGTAAATGATGTGTAGTAGCAGAATCACAGTCAGGACCAAGAGGCTGAAACGTAATACCGAACGGGCACAGGCGGCGAACGTTGTGGCCCATAGCATCATCAATTGGTTGAACGATGCCAAATGGTTCCAGAGTGTTTCAGTCGTATGGAGTGTATGGGCTCGAATCGTGCCTGTAGTGAAAATGACATAATTCGTATAGAGAAAAACAATGGACTGGCCTCCTCGTCCGAATCCGAGTGTCGATTTGAAGATAGATCTGAGCCAACCTGGGAATCCTTTGACTGGCAAAGATGATCCGGTGAAGCAGCGTGCGAGAGTGAGTAAGCTACTGGATATTTCAATGGCATTGCCAAGAAGATTCTGAATTGAGTCCCAGCTCTCATTGAGAGTAGTGCCGCACTTGGCGGTGATATCATGTGCCAGAGCTGACAAGCAGGCAACAGATTGGATTGTGAATGGCTGTAGGTTGGAAAATGGGACTTGAATAATCTTGCGTAAAATCTTACGAGCTGAAAGCAGAATGCATGAGGTATGAGTCTTCCAGATCGGCAGGATGTGTGAGATGTCCGAAAGGTGACCATGCTGGTATAGCCAGGTAATCAGTCCAAGAGTGTAGAGAACGGCTGATAGGCAAAAGACAACTTGGTGACAAGCTTTGTAGTGAGGCTTTGTTGCTATGAGGTGACGAGAAATGACGAAAACGCCGAAAAGAAGGAGCAGCCCAAAGAGCCACATGTCAAAGGTAGACATACTCAGAGTCTTGAGAATGCTTTCAAGGATCTGATGGAAGGTATCGCTAGCCATGATGTCTGCTGAATGCAGTTCGATAGCTTGCTATGGTTGGCGGAAGAAGTTGTTGTTTTGGTGGAAAGTGAGGCAGAAAGAAATTCAAAATAAGGTGGAAAGCTTCACTTCAGCGGCCGGAAGCAATCGGCTCCGAAGGACTTTGTTTGGCGGTGAAGGATATTTCGTTGCTGAAGAGACGCCGAATCACTCACTTGGCGGTGGTGAATCTTTCCAAAAATGAGACCCACGTGTGGCTTCAAGATTAAGCTAGCTTATCCAGTACGATGAAGTATCGATCTGATATCGGCTTTCTACAAAGTTACAGGATCATATCTCTCATCTATGGTGGTTAATTAAGGTTCTTTTATGAACATTAGGGCAGCGCTTACTCGTTCGGCAGGACATCAGGTCAGTTTTAGGTACACGTTCTTCACTATCTTGATTGCGTATCCAACACTGACATCAACCGCAAGCACTCCAAAGCAAGGTTGTCACGAACACCAGTTCAGTCACCCACCTCATGTACTCTGCCAAGCCGAAGTCGACCCTATTCACTCACTCTATTCATATCAGCTGAAAGGCTTCCGCCGACCTCTTCGTCACTCATAAACCGTGAAACGGGACTCGAAGAATTACTGAGAGGGGTCATTTAAAGACCCAAGCTTTGGCATAACGGAGTAACAAAGTTGGGCCATAGTTCATTCATCTTCTCAAGCAGAAGCGGCTTGAATCTAGCGGCCCTCTGGGTAGCTTCGATAGGAGCGTTGTGGGTTGGTTTAAGTAATCCGAGGGACCGAGTTCCATTTGGGGTGATTGGATGGAAAGAAACGGTAGGATGTCTGCGAGAGCACAGGCAATTTCGAATACCTCTTCTGTCTGGAACATTTCTGTGTTAGGACCAGTAATATCGATTCCTTTCAAACGATGTTGAGAGATGCTTACCATGCTAGGTCCATGTATTTGGAAAGCTTTCAATCGGCAGCTTCATTGACACCACCGCCAAGTCTCTTACAAGTCGAATAGAATATCGGAACGTCAGACTTTCATGTGTAGATCCACTGGAAAGGAATCCACATCGCAGAAATAGCTCCCAAAGCTTCGTTGCCAACCACAATTATGAAACACAAAGGTTGGCTTGCTGTTTATCCGATAGGTTTACAGTGTCTGGAAGTGCGTTTTGAACTCGATCTTCCATTCCAAATAGCCACTTCTGGCTACAGTCTTGATGCTAGCCGTTCTAAAAAGCAAAAAAAAAACTTTATTAAATGGATGGAAGAGCTCAACTAGAAGAGAGAGGCCATAGAGGCCAGTACTAATACTTTCTTCGTATGCCGAGATCATAGGTATTTTGGCCGCGAGGCGTAGGGCTAGCAGTGGCCACTGCTAGTGTTATTGGTCAGCCTCTTCGAATTCCATACGCCTTGCTATACGCATTAGCATCGTGCAAAAGACATCGTTGGATGGCTTGGAACTGCTGATAAGTTCGTGTCAATTGTCGGTCGCACATGTGCTTCAGCCATACGAGGGAAGAGTGTACATTAACTACCAGAGGTAGCTAGCTTGAGTAGGGCAGATCTCTAAATGCGAGCTGTCTTTAAACCTGTCCTAATTCCAACTCCACCAATTGAGCAGAGGTGCATGTTTGTACAGTTCGTCGAACTCCCTGCCTATCCAGCCGTCCGTCTTGCCATCTCTTCCAATGATCCCTAAACCGCCAGCTAACCACAAGCCAGCTACCATTCCTGATACCACGTTGATGGCATACCACCTCCTCTTCTTAAACATCTGTCTCTGGGAACCTGCGTCCGTGACTTGATTTGGTGTAAACCCAAGCCACTTAGCCCAACCCCAAGTAATATGCCACGCGCCCACGCTCACTAGCGCAGTGAATCCTACAAAGGAGACAAAAGGGTGTAACGCAAATCCATGGCTAATATATGAGAGGTTGACCAGTGAGCTGTCTCCATGCAGATACAGCGGCAATACCCTCGTCGTCAAGACATGAAAGCCTATTAGCGGAACGAGAGCAAAACCAAGCGCGCTGATACCGCTAACCGCAGGCCATGGAATATGTTTTCGATCCCGACGCTCTTCAGCTCCGTACCAGCTGAGTGTTTGTCTACGGCGGTATAGGCGCAATGCTACGCCCGATACCACGTGTACGATAAGAGGGAGCCCGACTAGCAGAGGCTCTGCGGGAAAGGATTGGTAGTACGGTCGAGTGAGGAGAAGGTAGCGATTACTTTCGAATACGGATCGGGTGAGAAGGGGGATTATGGCGGTGTTGGCTATATGAAAGGAAGCGAAAATGGTGAATGCGTAGGACGAGTATTTCTGGACGCGCAGAACTGTCGCAAATCAGTGTTTGATCTCAAAGAGGCCCAATCAAGTCCTGTACTCGCAGCCATGACATGTACATACGATAATATGCAGGTCCATGATTCCCGAGTCCCAGGGTAGATGTTCGCGCCGAGGGAGGTGGTGAAGACGCTGGGAAGTATTCTTTCTCGAATCCTGCGGGTGTTTCATCTACTGGAGAGGGTTCAACTTCGGTAAGCCCCATAACATTCTCACCCGTGCCCGGCGTTAAGGGTGTCTCGTCGGGGTTCTTAGCCATGGCGTGTTTGGTGATAGGGTTTCGGTGTTGATGCAGGGCCTGGCATTAGTGACGTTTTGGTCGGCAACTTGGTGAGTTCCGCCGACATGCGTAAGAGGCTTTGGCCTCTGGGCGATTGGTTCACCATTTGAGGACCTCGACTTTCTTCAACTCCCCAACTACAACACCAAAAATCTATACACGTTTTGATCTCTGCAACTAGACTGTACTATACTGTAATACTACCAGATACGCCGGGACCAAGATCATTCTTACCCTTCAAAATGCCGCCCGTAAGCTTCCAACGTCCTCTCTCACCCTTCACTATCACCCTTCGACTTCACATGAACAGCCTCGAAAACGTGCCCGTTCTTCACTTCACCATAACTATGTTTAATTACACTAGCAAATTTTCAATACCCCAATCTCCCGTCTAATTTTCCTCCCACTTACCATGGCAACAGAGAACCTACACAGCTCCCCCGCCCAATAGCGTCCTCACCTTCAATTGCGGCCTCTGCAACAAGGGCTACAGCCGCCAAAACGACTTCGACACCCATCTCTCCTCCTACGACCACTCTCATCGACAGCGACTCGCAGACATGAAGAAAATGACCGCCCCTACAGCCTCCTCGAAGACCTCCAAGCGCTCCAAAGACGACGAGATGCGACCTGTGAGCATCAAGCTGGGTGGAGAAGGCGGAAAGAAGAAAGGTGGAGGCTTCACCAAGATCAAGGATCTCAACAAAGCCAAAGAACAGCTAGAGAAGGAAATCTCGGAGGCCAAAGACGCGACGGAGAAACCGCAGGATGGGAAGTTGAGGGGTTTCACGAGGGTTGGGGGCCCGAAACCTACGGAGGAAAAGAAGGAGGCCAAGGAGGCCGACAGTGATGCTGAGAGCGACTACTCGGACGAGTGCGGATACGATTACTATAACCCAGCAATTCCTACACCCTGCTCTGAGGACTGTTCCGACCCCAACTGCTCCACCAAACACACTCGACGACAGGCAGGAGTGGAGTAGGAGTGGGATCGACAATACCACCATAGAGGAAGGTAAGACAAAAAGGCGTGTAAGAAAAGTGAGCATTTTTATGGTGCCAGATGGCGAGAAAGCATTTTATTGGTTTCGGTTCAAGCTCGACATCTACGATATGGTAATGGCTAATGGTAATATGAGGCTTTCCCCATAGTCTGCGGACTGTTTACAACGGAGATATACCCAATACGCTCTTATTAGGGGTTTTATGATGCAAAGGAGATATAATGGAGGAGTCTGGACGGGGAAAAAGGCAAATCTATACAACAGCCCTCTTTTCGAGGCCTTTGGTGTATTTTACCCTGTTGTACTTTACAAAAAGATGTTCTGGATTCTAGAAGTCGGCAGTACCAATCAATATCATTCTCCTCACACGAGGAAGGAGATTCCCTCAACATCCCTTATGAACTATCAGTGACATTCCTTCTCATCTCCTCCCTAAATCCACATCCAAAACACACTCCATCCGTTCCGTTCCTCTTTCCCCTTCCTCGCCCAGTCCGAAAAATGGCTTAATTGCTACGTCCACAACTTCCTCAAACAAACCACCCACAAGACCCCTCAACTCCTCCCCTGTCTGCTTGAAATCCGGAAACGCATTTACTTCCAATAAATACGTTGTCAATTCCCCTTCATCAAAACCTACCATAAAATCCACGCCGAAGAGTTCGAACGCGTTGGGTAAGGGTTGGAAATGTACCATCATGCTTCGAGCGGCGGCTTCGAAGATGGAAGATGTGATGGATTTGATTTGGGTGTAGACTGTGTCTTTCCAGGAAGTATCTGCAGGCTGCTGGTGCCAACCTAATGATGGTGAATTTGGTAGAGAGTCTGGTAAATCCCAGAATAGAGCTACGCTTCCCTCTCGTTCGCCGGTATCTTGTAGACATGTGTTTGTTAGATGTGCCCGAAGTCCGTCGTCACTGTTGACGCTCTCCCATGGTGGGATGTATGGCCTTGCTGCGAAAAGCGCGAGCATTGGCTTGTAGACATATACTTTTAGAGCGCCGACGGCGAGGACGTAGCTTCGTATGTGGAATTTCTTGGGCTCGGGGCCGCCGAGGGGAAGAAGTAGTGGCGGATGGATGTACGGCTGTGCCACAAAATGTCGGAGATGCGAGGTAATGATATAGTCTTTGTCCTTCTGTTTGACCTTCCCATCTCCCTCACGCTGCTGCAATTCTTCTGTATCACTGCGCTCCGCCTCATCCTCATCCTCGTCTCCACTGTCTTCCTCCCATTCTTCGAAAATTGCAGTGAGTTCTTCTTCCGAACTGAAAAGCCGGATCCCCTGTCCCCTATCACTCATCCCCGGCTTCAAAATCCACCATTCCCTCTCTCCTGGGTCTTTCCCCTCATTCTTTTCAAAGCTCTCCCTAAGCTCAAAAGCTTCTACTAGTGCCTCATCCAGAAACTCCGCGTAGTCGACTTCGAAGTCCACAGAGGGCTTCACGTGCCGTTTCAGCACAGAATCTGGATGTTTCGCCACCCAGTTCGTAACAGTGGTAGAAAGGTAGTGCTTTCGGATCAGGGCTTTTCGGATTATATATGCGTTGCCGATGGAAGTGGAAGGGTTTGAGAGTACGTGGTCGAAATCCAGGGCTTCATATGCGAGGAATTGGAGGACGGGTGTTGAACGAGAAGGAAGTTGTTTCAGATAATGAATTAATCGATATGAAGACGCCGAAAGTCTGGTAGAGAGCGCTGACAAGATCAGAGGTTGGACATAAGAATCCTCATAGTCGATGATCGCGAAAAAATTTGGTGTCGAATCTGGGGCTTTGGATTCGTCTGCCGGCGATATTGATGACATTGCGGCCGATTTGGTCGAGATGTTATAATAACAGCCTTTCTTGAAAATTACGTCTTTGCCCCAGAGAAAAAATTGATAGTTGGAAAAATTGCATTTGTATATCACGAGACGGAAGTTTGAGAAGGGCTACGAAAAATTTGGAGACGAAGCTTTAGACCAATTGTTGAGGGCGTAAATGGTGATTGAGGTATTAGCGAGATACTACACTTTACCAGCGACGGTAAACATCAAAATGGAAGATCAGGGTGCATTAGAGTGACTATCATCAAAATCGATATGAGTTGGATGATATGTAGTTCTGTTAAACAACTCGGCTGTTCTGAAAAGTTCGCGACTTTCCTATTTCGGTAGGTCTTTGACGAAAACCGTCGATTCCGGTAGACCTCATGCCGAGACCTCAATATCAACCGCAGTTTGCACTAACGAATTATGTTTGGAATAAATATAACAAACCAGACCTGGCAATAACCTTGCTGGTGCAACGGCAGTAAATCTAAATGAACTCAATATGAATCCGATGGTTTGTAATCGCATATCTCCACCTCAACTAACCACAGTTCAGGAGACACATCATTCGGGGAACATAAAAGTCATTCAGCAATCTCATATTAGCAAAGTCTTTTTTGCTGAGCTAAGGTATCGCAAGTAAAGAGCTTTAAACTCTTATCAGGTTCCGCCACTTGCTCATGTCGACATTATGTTCGCTAAGCCATGCAATACTCCAAATCAGACCAGAGCTTAGCAGAAACGCCAGGCAACCCAACATTAAATGATATCCAAACCGTCATCATCATCTTCATCCATAGCCACAATCAACCCAACGTCAAGTCCACCAATGCTATCTCTTCCAGGTTCTCTTATGCCTTTCTCCGCAAGCATGAATCTAGCCTTCTTCTTCGTTGGACTCGTTTCTCTGACTTCTTTTGCTTTTTCTTTAGGCTCTAGCAAACCTCTTTTGAAAGCACCGCTCCAGCCCATAGGTTCGCTCGTCTTGCCACTGAGGTTTCTCTTCCTCTTTACAGGACTCAGCGTGACGTCGTCTGCTTTCCTGCCCCCCAAAAGATCTAAAGCCGCATTTCTCGGGACATCCGAGCTCTCGAGATTGGCAGCAGAGTCCTTAGACTTACGATCTCCCGCAGTCGGCAAGCTTGAGGTATTCGCTCCCTTGAGCTTCATATAATCCCCTCCAGCCCCATTCCCTATTTCACCTAGCCTCCTAGCCAATTCCCTCTCCTTCTCCTTCTCCGCTAACCGTTTGCGATGAAGTTCAGCACGACTCATGCCCCTATCCATCGCATCCTCGTCATCCAGCAACTGCGCCGTAGTTCTAGAACTAGGAGCTATATAGTAAGTCTCATGGATTTCCGTATCCTGGAACCTGCCATAATTCTGGGAGATGCCCTTGCCCTTGAAACGACCATGGTGACCTCCACCACCGAACATGCCCGGTTTGCCGCCATTCGCTCCGCCTGGTCCTTTTCCAAAGCCAGTCATAGTATTCACTTCCATTCTCCCCCTCTTGCTTTTCTCAACCTGGAGCTCAATGTGGAAATCGCAGAATTCGGTTTTACGGATATCGATCCATTGGCCGCATTCTTTACCATCTTTTCGCATAGCTTTACAGAAACCTAAGTCTCGCGCCGTTCCCATTTCCATTACAGTGTCTTCGCTGCTGGTGAGTTTGAGGGAGAATTTACCCGTGTCGCGATTCCGAGGAGGCATGATATCTGGGTTCAATACTGCAATGACAGTGCCAACAGATAACTTCCAGAACTGCGAGAATCCGGTATCAAAAAGATACAGATCAAGTTCCCACTTCAAATCCGTCAGCTTGAGGACCATGAATTTGTCAGAGCCTGGTGCATCTTCGTCTTTGTCGCCTGTTGACCTGACACGGGTCGCGGTTTTGGGCGTTAGTGGCGATGATTTGGACGCGATGACGCCCAACACAACGTAGTCATTTTCCATGTCTGGCGGGTCGTAATGCGGAGATTTGACAACCTTAAGGAGCTGAGGAATAGTAAATATTGACTTAGAATCAAGAGTACGCGTAAGTGAATTGTGTGGGATAAGTCTTTTAGTAAGGTGGAGGCCAGAGAAGGATTCGAATATTGACGAGGGCTCGGTAGGAGTGCTCTCTCTATTCGACGAAGTCTCGGTTGCGGAGACAGAGGTGATGGACGTTTTAGTGGTCCGAAAGGAATTAGAAGAAGATTTGGTAGAGTATGAAGAGCTAGATGGGGTATTGGAGTTTTCTGATCGAGCTGAAAGAGTTGACGGAGGTCGTGACGCTGATGTAGCTTTCAAATCTGCCAAAGAACGGCTCTTGAGTAACGGGCTATCTTTTGCTGGTGCGGTTGGATTCAGGATGTCTCGATCAGTACTCCTACTCGTCCCCGACGACATAGAAGACGGCGCTCGTGAATTTTTTCCATCTCTTGTTATTGTGGGATCCATCAAACCAAATCCGCGACTCCGCGATTTTTCGATCCTTTCCTGTTTTACTTTCCGTTCCCGATCATCTGAACGACTCTCTGCAATCCTCTCACTGAATGACTTCGTCCTGGGGGCTGACGTACTGGGATCTCCCCCAACATCACGTCCTGCCCGGGAGTTGGCGCGGGATAATGAACCTGGCGTATCCCGTGGAGTGTTACTCCTAGCATGAAAACTGGCGGCTCTTTTCAAAGATACATCCTGCGCCCTCAGCCCTTTGTCTATGCCCAGTAAAATCCGCGCTGGAGATGTAGGTTCCTTCGTTGATCTCTTCTCTCGAGTCGGCGACACTGGAACCTGAACGGCAGATTGTGGCCGGGGAAGTTCAGGTCTTCGAAAGCCTATTGACGTGCTCGGCCTTGATGATGTCCGTATGCTATCATTATCTCCCTCTCCTGACCCATGTTTCGCTTTTGCCTGCTGCAGTCTCTTGAGCTTTAACCGTGCCTCGATTGCCTTGAGCTGAAGCTGCAGGGTCTCTTCATCCTCATCGTCGGAAGGTAGCTGAGCCCTCGAAGCTGGTCTGCGACGTGGTGTTGGGGAAGGTGAATCTCGATCTCGCTGTCTCTCGTACTTTTTCCTTGCACTCGGCGAGCTTAAGAGTGCTTCGTGCGGCGATTTCGGCGGCCAGTTGAGCTGTTCGGAGGGCGCTGTAGTCAGAGTCAGTACATACATCGAAGGAGAAAACAGTTAGATAGTATACCTTTAGACTTTGGAGACTCCCTCACGATCATAATTGCACCTTGTTGTCGCTCGGTTTTGCTAGTGATGCCGCAGGCGCTTTACCGCCCATAGCCAATCCAATGAGAGCAATTCAGCCTGTCTTTCACCAAACAGGTTCAAATATCTCCAATATCGTGAATAGGACTGTATCCGCGCGGAAAAGTCTCGGGAAGTGGTGGTATGTCCCTAAGCCGTTTGTTTGTCGTCGGTCGGATCAATGTGAAACGAAGCGATGCCGGGGTGACGCGACTTCAATCCCTGGACGCGTTTGTCAATTTACGAAATTCACGATCCCAAGCAATCCACCTTCAATACCAGCACGTTATTCAATTGCATGATCCAGTATTCTATCAGACAGTATATTCACTGCACATAGATCAGATTATCATATTTTGCGCAATTATGCCTAGAACTCGCTCTACCAAAGCCAGCACGAAAGCATCGGCATTAGGGACGACCGCCCCGGACATCAGAACCACGGAACTGTCTCCCAGCGTCGTGAATCCTCCGAAACTATTCATCTTACCCAAGCACACATCGCCCGAAGCGCGAATAGTGACATTGCCGAGCCCAGCAACCGCAATTCCGAATCGGTATCTCTTTTGTCCGGAGAAGGGATTCTATGAGTTCACGAAGATTGCTGCGCCCAAGAAAAGTCCACGGAGTTGGTTGATTACACCCCCGAAAGCTTCACGAGATGTATTGCAGCAAGAGTCATCTTCTTCGGAGGGAGATACGGCAGACAATGGAGAGAATAAGGCAGAAGAGCAGGGAAACAGTGTAGACGCCCAATTATCCAAGGGGTATATCACTAAATCGGCAGATCTATTCGTCGCAACCCCAATCGACATCTTATTTATGATACTACCAGCGCTATCGCCCACATCCTTGAAAGAACAGAAACAACTCTTCCTCTCCCTCGACGACCACCTAGACGCCCTTTCATCTACATCTCCCCATCTCAAACAACTCCTTCGAGATGGCAGGCTTCAAGCAAAGTTAGCAAAGCGCATGGAAGACTTTTGCGACACTGTCGATGCAGGAGATGAGAAGATGTACAGGCTGTCGCAGCAGAAAATGCTGGGTGTCCTCCTTGCCAAAGCGGAACGAATGATCAAGAGCGGCCTGCCCGCATCAATGGAAGAGAAGTTCGTCCAAACAGCGCTGGAAGCCCCTATCATGAGCATAAAGCGAGAAGAGAGTAACATCAGTATCGCGACGGAGACCATCTCTGCTCTACCCGAAGATACATCAGCCTCTCAGCAAACCTCATTAGAGCCGCAGTCTGGAAGCCCAGAAACAGCAACGCCCTCGGAGTCTATGGATTCTCAAAGCACCGCCCAATCAATCTCCACAACAGCTACCTCCGTCTCCACTTCAGTTACGGAGACCGTGGTGAAACCACCCGTAGAAGCACCAGAAGGAGTGTCTCACCTCCTTCGCCTCCGCACAGCCATCACTTTAATATTAGAATCCTACATCCCCACCTTTCTCCACAAACCTCTGCAGAGCCTTCTCACCGAGAATAAAACTCCCGACTTCGCCCCTCTAGATACCCACCTCGCTCATTTAGCGTCACTGCGTGCCGAAGCAACTGCTTTGCGCTCTCTATCCGATAATATCAGTCGAAAGAGAGGCTTCGAGGCGGATGACGAGGCGGAGGGCAAGAGAGAGGAGAAAAAGAGGAAGAAGGAAGAGGAGGAGAGAAAGAAGAAGAATGAGAGCAGGGGCGTGAAGCAGTTGAAGAAAGTGGATACCAGTGGGATGAAGAAATTATCCAGCTTCTTTGCAAAGGCGCCGGCCAAGAAGGCATGATGAGGTTGTCCCCTTACCTCCGACGTGGCGAGGAAATCGATTTGCCTCAGCAGCTAGGCTAGAAGCCAGCTTGATCGGCCAAAGAGCAGTGGAGCTGGCAAGACGGGTATATGGGCGTCAAGGCTGGATGGACGTCAAGGCTGGATAGAGCTTCGAGTGGACAGAGTTCATCGGAAAGGGCCTGCTCGCTAGACTGTTGGATGTGTACGGAGTCCGTTCTGAAGTGAACCTGGATGTTGCAATGTTATAAACAATATCACGGCAAGGGGCAAATAGTGGTAGATTAGCATCTTCCGTACGCAAATCATTAATGTAGTGTAAAAGTTTTCAAAAGTATACTATATTATCTCGCCTTTGAACTACCCCATGTCGATCATTTCCATGCCAACAATGGTTACATTGAATATGCAAGCTAATGGCTCAGGACAAGCCCAAAGGAATGCCAAGGTACCCGCAATAAGCAATTCAACTTCAACACGCCTTTGAATGCCATTCAACATGAGCCAAAGGTATAGCCAATGTCAACGGGATGTAGTAAGCAGTACGCCAAACCAAATGTTCCATCATAACAGTCGTATAGTCGTTTACCTTACGCCAACAACCAAGGCCAACCTTTCAATTTTACCCCCGGATTCAAGCATCAGCGGATGAGCTAGCAGGAGCGTGAGCACCGCTTCGAGTTCGCTTCCCCTCGCCAGCCTTCTCCAACGCGTCTCCCTCCCTCTTCACACCTTTGCTAGCAGCAAGTCTCGAGCCGGGCTTCGTGCGCGCCCAGCCGTCAAAGGGACTATTCTTTTTACCACGCATCTTCGGCACAGGAGTCATGGTTTCCTCTTCAACTAGAGTGGCATGTGGTGTCTCAGCTTCCTCCTCGTCAATCTCCATAGCCAGTTCAGCATCTACAGCCTTCTTCCCACGTCTCGCACGTCCAGTAGACGGTGGAGTGGCAGGATGGAAATGCTGCTTAACAGGCGTAACTACCAGATCGTTTTTCTTCGACTTCCTAGAGGAGCTAGGGAGAGGGAATTCGATATCGGTAATCGCTTCTTCATCATCTTCATCGGCGGCAAGCTCGCGTTCGAGACGTTCGAGGCGTTGGTCTTCGTTAGGGAAGAGGAGGCGCGGCTTGATGGCTGATCTAGTGAAGTGGCGGTGAACATCTGTGCCAGCTTTGCGGCGGGATTCGTCTTCGGAGAAGTGGAGGCCCTCAGATGAGGCAGCGGAAGGAGGGCCATCTTCGAATTTGCGGAAGATTTTGCGACCGCGGCTAGTTGTTGGTTAGGGTTGTTGACAACAAAGTATGTGGTGTATGGACTTACAAGACGTAGATCATGCCTTCATCGTTACGTGCAGCTTCTTCCATTTCTGCCGTCCTCTCATCGATCTTGCGACGCTTGGGCTCACGAGAGCCGTTGGCTTTGGCCTTTCCGCTCTTCTTGGTAGTGACGAATGGATTATCTTCTTCTTCATCCAAAGTTGGAATTCTCTCCTTTGAATCCGTGTAGATCTCAATCTTATCCGCATCTGCTTCCTCGTCTCCCTCAATGAAGCTCTGAAGAGTAAAAGCGGCATGCTTCCTATTCTTACGCGTCTTTCGAGGGTCAGGCATGGCGTCCTCGATCGTTGCTGGTCGGTTGGGAAACAAGACACGAGCGGTGGAGCTCAGATCAGAATGAATGGCGCGCTTCCGGGGCGTTTTCGCGGGTGTGGGAAGCATGGCTCGGGGATCCATTGTTGACAAGCGATGCGCTGCTGACAATGTGGGCAAATTGTCCGAGTCTGAGTCTACAGCTTCGGCCTCGGGACGTTTCCTCAGTCCATTCGACACGCGTCGGGTACCTCCCGCTCGAGGAGACTTGGCTGTGGAGCGCGTGACAGGCGAAGGTGGTGATAAGGGTGGTGAGAATGTCTGGCTTGAAGTGCGAGTTGCTGTATGTCTGCCGTTGCTTGGAGGAGTAACTGCGCGGATGTTGCGCGGAGAGCGTTGATGTGATTTGGGTGAGGTAGAGTCGGTAGGATACAATTGTTGTGAATATTGTTTTCGCTGGGCTGCGACTCTGCTAGATCGTCTGGGTGAATATGGTTCGTAGGTATCGTAGCGAGTGCCGTGGAGCGGCGTTGGAGGAGTGTGGATACGACCCGGCGGGGGAGGAGTCGCTTCCATTTCGACAATAGCACTTTTCACCTCACCAAGTGAGGGAAATTGCGATGGAGGGTAGAAATGTTGTCGTCGTAGGTTCAAAATCGGAGGTCGGGATAATCACAACAAAGTGTCGTTTAGGAGTTCCAACAGCAGTGCACTACAAAAGAACGGCAGAACAATGATGGCGGAAGAATATCAATAGTTTATCGTGGGCAGTGTTGGTATGGGGATCGGGGGTGAACGAGGTGAAGAAGTTCGCGGGTGATGATGAATGTCGTCCGCCAGTTTAATGAAGAGGCTGGTGCTGCCCTTCACTCACCCAGCCCTCATCCAAGCGAAAACATTGGAGGTCCAAGCTCGAGAGGCCCACATCGAAGGCCCGCTACAGCTGCATCAACAACAACACATGCAAACTAAATCCCTGCCCAAGGATAGTACACGTCTGTCAAGCCAATTGACTTCTGTGTCATCAAAACCCACCACCACACATATATTCACACCCGTCGCCAATCCTCAGCCTCCGCAGAGATGGACCCTCCCAATATGGATGATTTGAACCTTTCAGACTCCGACACCGACGCGTTATTTGACACTCCAGCCGCGCGAAAACAAAAACAAAAGCAGACAGGGGGACACATCGATCCATCTGAAAGCTCTGCGCCTGGAAAAACGCGTCAGAAGGAGTCACACTACACTGTAGAAGAAGCCCGCGAAGCCGCCTTGAGAAAAGAGCTTCAGACCGTGCGGAATGTCAACAAGGTGATAGAGGATGTTGTGGAGAGCTTGCAGAAGGCGAGAAACAACATGGATGTATGTTACAAGAAACACACGCCTGTGGATCTTCGTGTTGCTTTTTAGTTCCATTCTGACAATTGGCATTCAGACTGTATCCCGCACCGTTCACAATGCATCGACTTTGCTACAGACATGGACCCGGATATTGTCACAAACAGAACACAATCAACGCCTCATTTTGAATCCACAATGGCACGGAGCAACACAAGACCTCGCTGACATCGAAAACGAGGAAATACAACGGCAACATGCAGCTGAGCGGAGAGCAGCGGAAGAGCAGGCCAGACGAGAAGCGGCCGTGAGAAAGGCTGAGGATGACCGACGGAGGGCCGAAACTACCTCTAAGCCGGGTACAAGGGGAAGGAGTAGGGGAAGAGGAACAAGAGGTACAAGCACAACGTCAAGCTCAGGGTACGTGGGTGT
Organism: Hysterium pulicare CBS 123377; assembly: GCA_000467715.1. NCBI lineage: Eukaryota > Fungi > Ascomycota > Dothideomycetes > Hysteriales > Hysteriaceae > Hysterium > Hysterium pulicare. Next base: position 39,919 of record AJFK01000504.1, read on the forward strand.
TGGAGGACAAGGAGGGCGAGGGGTGTCTAGAGGCGGAACTACTCCAACCAACAGAGCCGGAAGTGGAATTGGCCGTGGCGTAAGGGGGCGTGGGAAGTGAGCTAGAGACCTACCATATTCGAGATTGTGAATGCTCAGAAGACACCACCAGCTCTTAAATGTGCTCAAATCAATATATGATACCCCCGGCAATTTTGCCTCATTCCGCTTGACGGATTTGATCAGTTTGATACATTAGTCCTCGATAGACTTACTGCGAGCCGCGAAGCTCGATGGGACGATGGAAAGATCTTTTTCTGGACTTCCTCGCAAGGCTATGTACTTCTAGATTATTGCCATCTATGTTGAGGCTGAAAATCTATGCACCTCTTGGTCCCCTGCAGCGGGGGCGGCGGGGTGATTGCGGATGGTTTCCGAAATTGGGAAACTCTTCATCCCACCATCGTCACTCGACATTCAACTTTTAATAGACAACGCACTCCTATTGGGAAAGTTCGGGAGCTTCTTTCGACTCCTCACCTGGGCACATCCTTGGCTGGCTGACATACGTGCTTACAAGTTATTTTGGATTAAAATTCCGGTCGTGTCCTCGCAATTTGGGGGCTTCGCAACCAAAATGGATGTTCCAACAGCAACATCATTGCACGACATCTACCCAGACGATGCCATTCCAGTCGAGTCAAAACGGTGGGGGAGGTTGCTCGCTCAGTTCAAAGAGAAATATGGACGACAGGCGGATTTCGTATCAAGAAGTCCAGGAAGAGTGAACATCATCGGCGAGGTTAGCAATGCCACCTAACACATTGATCTAGCAGTAGCTTACATACTCGATTAAAGCATATCGACTACTCCTTATACGAAGTTCTTCCGATGGCGATCACTGCAGACTTTATTATGGCGGTAGCTGTTCGTTCCGACTCAGAGAAACCCACGGTCAGAATAGCGAATGTCCTTCCGGACAAGTTTCCCACGAGAGAATTCGAAATACCTTCAGACGGAGAAATTCCAATTGATGCAACGGCACACGAATGGACGAACTACTTCAAGTCCGGCTTAAGAGGCGCTTCAAAACTGTTGCAGAAGAAGCAAGGCAAAGAACATTTCGTCTCAGTAGGCATGGACATTTTGTGTGACGGAACTGTACCTAGCGGCGGAGGCCTCTCAAGCAGCGCTTCCTTCGTTTGTGCGACTGCTTTGGCAGTCATGAAAGCTAATGGCGATGACAAGGTTGATAAGACTGAGCTCTGCGAATTGGCGATTGTATCTGAACGAGCTGTCGGTGTCAATTCTGGAGGGTAAGACCATGTCCTTCCTCTTCAACTTACTTGCACTAACCCAATATTTTTAGGATGGACCAATCCGCCTCTGTCTTCTCCCTTCGCGGAAGCGCTCTATTTGTTTCTTTCAAACCTAGCCTCACCGCTACGCCCATCTCCTTCCCAAAGACTGATTCAGAGCTCACGTTCGTCATTGCACAAAGCTTTGTCGCGGCGGATAAGCATGTCACGGCCCCTATCTGCTACAACCTCCGGGTAGTAGAATGCACAATGGCGGCCCATTTGCTAGCGAATGTCTTCAACTTAAAGCGATCCTTGCCAACCGACTCGTCTCCACTGGGCACAAGCCTTCGTGGTTTCCATGACACGTTCTTCGAAGAGAAAGAGGGTATCACTGACAATTCGAATACGTCAGTTCAAGAATTTCAAGTTCAGCTTGAAAAGCTAGTACAACTAACACAGGATTACCTTATACAGGAGGAGGGCTACACGCGCTCCGACATTTGCAACATACTCGGTATCTCAGAAGAGGAGCTCAATGCTAAGTTTATGTCCAAATTTCCTGTTCGTGCTGAACGATTTATGCTGCGGCAGCGTGTTCTTCACGTATTCACGGAAGCCCTCCGAGTACTCCAATTCCACCAACTACTATCGTCGCCACCATCTACAAAGGGCGAAGGCGGTGAAGAGCTGCTACGCTCTCTTGGTGACCTCATGAATATAACACAGACTTCTTGTCGGGAGGTTTACGACTGCAGCTGTCCTGAACTAGATGAGTTGTGTGACTTGGCTCGTAGCGTTGGCTCTTACGGAAGCCGTCTCACCGGCGCTGGTTGGGGAGGTTGTAGTGTTCACCTTGTCCCGAAGGATAAGGTAGAGGCGATTAAGAAAGTATGGGAAGTGCAGTACTACAAGAAGAAGTTCCCAGACATCACCGAAGAGAAGTTAAAGGAGGCGGTGGTCGTCAGCAAACCTGGATGTGGAACTTTTCTCTTCAAGGTTCAAGAAGATAAAGTGGTATGAAGACTGCCAACATCTCTCTGTACAGCACAAGGAAGTATTCGCTTCTCGACTGCATACCCACGAACGTTCGGCCTATGTCGGGGGAAACAACAAGAGTGCAACATAGCATGGGTAGATACGATCATCGGAACGGTCCTTAAGCCGCCACAGTCCGCTTCTCGACACAATGTCTTTGTCGTTATGATCGGCCCTCGACAAGAATCAGACATACCAAAGGACTTAGACAATGTCTTTGTCTCTGGCCAACTTCAAAACAATGCAAAATCAAAACACGTACATATAACACTCCTCTTCCACACTCGTGATCTGCTCATCAATCCCTTTCCAGTTCTCTCTAAGCTCATACACTTTTATCATTCCACTTTCTGCTTCATCAAGCACCTACCCTCTTACCATGTGCCGCCTCACATACGTCTTCTACGCGTGTGGACACGACGATTATGTCTACCACAGCTCAACGTCAGAAATCTGCTCTCCTGGCGAGAGACTATGTAGGATTCCGGACAATCAACTCCCAAAGTCAACTGATTGGATTGCGAAGACTGAAGTTCGTCCGATCAAATGTCGTGAATGTAAATCTGGAAGGATTGACCTTAGTCGAGACCCGTATCTCAAGAGTCTCTTCGGGATCGTGTTATCCATCAAAACTCGTTTCAGTGCATTGTCCGGACGCATAATAGGCGTTGCCTCTGCGTTGGGTGTGGTTCCAGAGCATGGAATGTCTCCTGCGGAGACCATTGCACAATCCCTACGATTCACAAGGTCTCAACGAAAAGCATTGCCAGAAGCTAAAATTTATGTGGAGTTGCTCTCACGCATGACAGAAGTCTATGAGGGTTTGGGGAATAAGCGACCCGATCGGGGTGAGATAGCAATTTGGGTAAGAGCTACGGTTTTGAGCCTGGATCGCTTGGAGAGGGCGATTCAGGAGCTTGAGAAGAGCCCTGCAGCACGAGACGTACACTTGAGAGCCTCTGCGTCCATTGCAGCTCCGAATGCTACCCAGGTTAATGCTCCTCAAGTTCAGCCTTTGCCTCTTGGTGGAGTTCGTATGACTAATCCGGGAACTCACTTCACCCATTTCATGATCAAGAGTATGGGAGGTGAGAGGAGTCCTGGAGCGCGAATTCGATGGTCTAATGTCTTCAATGCCATGACAGCGAAGAGAATCTCCAAATTCGGTCCTCAATCACAGGAACGTCCACTACCTCCTCTGCTACCGCACGATCCCTCGCCAGACTCAGAGATTGACCCACCTAGTTCAGCTTCTCTGCTCGAGCGCAGCCTCAAAGAGCAGGAATGCGCTTTGTTAGCCATGGTTGATGAGTGCTTACTCGATTCAGATGCAGACACTTTCTCTTCTTCCTCCATGACAGCTCCCAGCTGCGACTCGTCTTCATCGTTGAATCCTGAAGCTATCTGGCTCACGCCGATCACCGAGACCTTTCCCAGTGAGACCAGTTGGAATGAGGATGATGGAGGCTATCATGAGCGGAAGCTCACACTAACCAGAGATGATTGTGGATGCGACTCCTGCAGGTCTGAGCATTTCCATAACGATGACACGACAAAGATCTCGTTCAATAGAGATGAATGGGAATGTGATATTTGCGGACCTGAATGTTTCTGTAACGGCCTAATAGAGTAGGAATAGTTATAGTGATACCTAGATGCTTCTCTTATTGAAAGGTGTGTAGAAATTGAATGCCTGGTTAGAGAAAACGAGCGGAAGTGATGCATTGTTATGAATGATTGTGACTGAGAGAGCGATGGAGACCGAGGAGAAAGGGAGGCGATTGTTGAGGCTCTGCGAGGCTGTCGATCGATGAGCTGATAGCCTTCTGGCCGTTTCAGATACAAGTGTTGAATGTTCAAAGTCAGCTTTTTGAGGCTCTGCTCCCTTACGCGCCGACAGTATTGTGGTTGCCGATACTTGAGCGATCATATAAAAATAAGGCAGGATTGAGGCTCTGCTTAGAGGCAGTATAATACCCTTTTGATTGTTTCGATATGAGTGTTCACGAGAAAGAGGGGCTATGTTGAGGCTCTGCTTCCGAAGCGCAGAGTTCCTTCCAACCTTCCCCGATCAGAGACAGGATTGTGCCGTATTGCCGTGACGTAGACATGGCGGTGCGGATACGTGTCTTTCCCCTCCTGGCATTGCAATATGAGTCCTGAGACCCTGACACTCTCGAGGTTATGAGTCCGAGAAACATGCCAGATAGAAGGAATCATGGCGGAATGACTCAAGCTGTCCTCCCTGCCTCCGTACTTTGGCCCCCATGCATCCCAGTATTAGCTTAAGAATGCTGTTCCGCCACTTCCAGGCATCATCACCATTAGAAAGAAAGCAAAACAACTTCAGCCTCGAGAATGTGGTGGAGGAGTCACGGTCAGGATTGGTTCTACGCCACACCCGCCACCTCCACTTCGGTTTAGCGGTAAGTTTGACCGCTAAAGAGACTTAGCAGTGGTGCTGCCACCGGTGATGTTTTTTTCGGTCTGTTGCCTGACAAAATGCCATACTGTCATCGAAATGTATCGTTTGCGGCATGCAGACTCGAAAGCCAATCTCTCTTAACCAGACCAAATGACGATTTCGGACGGCGGTGTAGATCAGCCAGGTGACGGGATGATTTAACGTGCATATCTTGTGCTTTTCACCCACATATTCGCTTCAGGCGCATTTTCAAGACTCCATCAGGCACACTTGTTTGACGCTGCGGCGACAGGAAGGTGGGTAGGTATCAGACATATAATCGATCACGGTTCCGTCATTTTCAGAGCTCCCTTCAAGGAAGGTACACTTGAACGACAACCTTCGGATTTCTCTCATTCTTTGAACCTCACCCGACGCTCGACATTCCCACCTTCGACGTCTCGAGTCCTACACGTTTTGAATTCCTCATATCAGCTCCGGCTAGGACTCTCGACCATCTCTCTTTCATGCTGACACATCGAATCGTCGCACGGCATACGAGAACAGCGTCAACAACCATCATGCCTCACTACTCAACTCAGCGTCATGCCCTCGAAGCATTCCACTACCTAACCCCCATTGCAGTTGCTGTTCTCGCAATTGCGGTTTCAATCGTGCATTGGTGCATAGTACCACCTTCAAAGATTGCTCCGATCAACGAGCGTCGACGATCTGCCGCTAAGTGGCTGACACTGGCAATCACGTTCTCGTATGCCGCTGAAGGATTTCTATATGTCTCTCGCGCCTTGTTACAACATGGCTGGTTCGCCTCTCAGGATTCCGTCACTTATGTCATGGGCTCAGTTTTGGTGTGGGGCTGCATGTTCATCATCCTTGCCGAGTCTGATGCGGTGAATTGGATTCCTTACATGGGTGCTTGGCTCATTGCCACTGCAATGGACATCATTTCATGCATACTATCTGTCATGATTGTCTCTCGTACAGATGATTTCGATAATGTGCGGTTAGTCTTGCAGGTACTTAGGCTCGCTCTTCTCCTAGTACTCTCAGGAGTGGGGCTGTTTCTCAAACCCCGTGCGGTGGAGGTGGATCCCGAAAGGCAGCCTCTACTAGCACCAGATGCTACGAATCAGGACAGCGATGGCGCGACTCCAGCAAAAGCCAAAAACGGCAATGGCAATGAAAACGAACCTGAAGATCGGGACAAGAAGGTTAAAGAGCAGCAGCGTAAACGCCTGGAAGAACAAGGCGGCTGGCTCGGCTACCTCAAGGAATTCTTCATCTTCATACCTTACATGTGGCCATCCAAGAACAGGTTGTTACAACTCTATATGGTCCTCATTATTCTGGTCATAATCAGTGAACGAATTCTGAACGTACTGGTTCCCCGTCAACTTGGAATTGTAGTCGATAGACTCACGGAGAGTTATGGGTCTGGAGCTTTCCCTTGGAAGGAAATCGGAATATGGATGCTTTTCGTATTCTTAGACTCAAGAGCGATCCAGGGAGTGAAGCAAGTACTTGAGTACCGGCTGTCAACATGGTCCAATATAAGCATCACTCGGGCAGCATTCCGCCATGTCATGGGGCTTTCAATGGACTTTCACGATAATAAAGACTCCGGCGAACTCATTCAAGGCGTCGCACAAGCCGGTTCTCTCAATTCCCTTTTGACGACGCTATTTTTCGATACCGGCCCGGTTCTACTCGATGTTTTCATTGCAATCGTTTATGTCTCACATATCTTGGACATTTACGCCGCAGAAATCGTCATCGTTGCCGGCACCACGTACATAATCGTCACTTACAAGTTAACCAATTGGAATGCCGCAAGACGCCGTTACTGTGCGGAGAAATCAAGAAATAGATCTAAAGTCCTATACGAATCTATTTCAAACTGGCAAACCGTCTCATACTTCAACCGGGAGGAGTTCGAAGAGCAAAGGTTCGGCAAAGCTCTTGATGAACAGGTCAACGGTGACATACGATACTACAATGCAGCACAAATAACCTTTGGAATCCAGGAGTTGGTTATGCTGTTCGGCCGCTTGAGCCTCTGCTTTCTCGCGGCATACCGAGTTTCTCAAGGTGTGAGGCCTGTCGGTAGCTTTGTGACGTTAAACGCATACTGGGGGACTTTATCCTGGCCACTTTACATGCTGGCATACACCTATAAGCAAGTGAATCAAAGCTTGATTGATGCTGAGCGCCTTCTGCAATTACTCAAGACGAAGTCTAAGGTTGTAGAAAAGCCTGGTGCTCCGGAGTTGAAGGTAGATGGTGGAAAGGTCGTATTCACAGACGTCTCCTTCGCTTACGATGAGCGAAAACCAACTATCAACGGGATGAGTTTTACTGCAACTTCTGGGAGCACGATTGCGTTGGTCGGGGAAACTGGAAGCGGCAAGAGCACGACCCTCAAGCTTCTGTTCCGATTCTATGATGTCTCTAGCGGGAGCATCACCATTGATGACCAGGATATTACGGACATCAAACTGGGAAGCTTGAGGGACTCCATTGGCGTGGTCCCACAGGACCCTTCACTCTTCAATCTATCGATTATGGAAAACGTCAGATATGCCAAACTTGATGCAACTGATGACGAGGTGCACGAAGCCTGCAAAGCTGCATCTATTCATGACAAGATAATGAGCTTTCCAGATCAATACAATACCAAGGTCGGCGAGCGTGGCGTCAAATTGTCCGGGGGTGAGTTACAACGAGTCTCTATTGCTCGCGTTTTCCTGAAGAATCCCAAGATCGTTATCCTTGACGAGGCCACTTCCGCGATCGACTCTTCTACAGAAGCACAAATCCAGGACGCCTTTAGGAAACTTAGTATTGGACGGACGACATTCGTCATTGCACATCGATTATCGACAATCATGGATGCCGATCTCATTCTTGTTATCGACAATGGCGACATCGTGGAAAGAGGTACTCACGAACAGCTTCTTAGTGGAGACGGCAAGTACGTGGAACTATGGACCAAGCAAACTTCCAAGAACTTGTCCTCGAGTAGCTCGGTCACTGCGGGTGAAGAAAATGACGCAGTTCTCGTCCCAGACCTTCCACCAAGTTCACATACGTCCAGTGGAGTCTCCTCTACCAATATCGCAAACGAGCCTAGTCTCCTCGACCAAGTAGATGGTCAATCAGAAAGCAAACATATGGCAGAGTCCAATCCAAAACGTAGTGGCAGCATCAGGAAGAAGATGCACGATTTGAAAGAACGCTTCAGGAACGGTGGTGGCGATGATCAAGACGACAAAGGCGATGTAGATGAGGAGCCAAATGATAACACTCCTTTAGTGGCTGTCTCGCCACGGCCGACTTACGGTAACGATCTGCCTGAGACAGCTCGAGGCGCTCCGCAGGTACATAAACGCCGTTCTTCAAGAATCTTAAGACCTATGTCCAGCTCCAGCGAGATCCGTGCCCCCAGACATCTTCGCAGGAAGTCCGACGCTTCGAACACCCCGCGGCGAAGTAGTATTCCTATTCCTGTCAATGCAACTTCCCCGCCTAGAAAGGACATTCGTCGACATAACACGGCAGGAATCGAACCAGATCATGCATCTCCTCAGACCACTCACATAGAAAATGGAACCACGGATGGCCAGAATGGAAAGAAGAAGCACGATGATGAAGATAATGAAATAACGGATGGGGAGCCTTCTATATATCACACTCCTCATGGAACACCAGGAAACTCGGTCAAGATGCAGAGAAAAACCTCTGGTTGAACGATGACACGACTTTATGCTCAATGATGGTAGCGACCAGCGAATTACATGCTTTCTTTATTTTTTCTTCCGGAGAAACCACTTATATCCCGGCGGGATGGCGTAGGCGTTCAGTTAGTTCGCAACGTGAAAAAGCGTTTTGTTCCCTCAATTGACAGCATTCTGAACGCGGCATGTCTTGTCTTTGTAGCGAAATGATGAAGAATGTCCCAAGGTTGGCATATGGTTTTAACTATTTAGCAAACTACCACAGAACATACAATTGTACGACAGAACTTCTTTCCCATGCAATCTATTTTCAAACTACCTTGACGTATACCCTAAAACGTAAAGCGTGACTATTGCATCGCTGCAGCTAGAATCTTGGAGTGCTAACTTGTGATCTGCGGAAATTCTTGCATTTTTTTCTGACATTCCCAGCTTAAACACCTCCCCAAAGACTCACTGTGAAGGGCGCCCGATACAATCATTTACCATATACTTCTTCCAGCCACCTTGCAAGGAAGTACGAAAATGCGGGGGCTTCCCTGTACACGTTGATCCAATATCGAACGCTTATAAATTCATCTCATCCCGGTCCCACCACTTCTGCACTCCACATCCATGCCCTTCCAACGAAGGCAATCCTCCCCGTCATTTTTTGCTTATGTAATTCCCCACGTTCAAGGAAATGAGAATTTAGCTCTTTCTCGATGGCTCGTTTGAGCAATTTATTGATGAGGATCCGCTAGGTTGAGAGCATGGTAGGGCTGGTCGGTTCGCAGGATTGTGCGGAATCCGGGAATAACGCCGAAGAGGAGGGGATAAAGTAACCCTCCATTTGTTGCGATGTTGCGAGGTGCAAGCATGCAGAATGTGAGTACATGGGTGCGCTTCGGCAATGATATAAGGTCGTGGGGCGAGTAATTTCTCAGCTCTCAGTTATCAGTGCTTGATTTCTTGGCTCTTTGTATAGCACAATGAATTCCTCCTCAATCAAAGGTACTATTGGACTTGTGCTCCCTTATTCACCGCTACTACTGGTGGTCTATCTCGTTGTTTCGTATGTCAGGACCTATTATCATCTTTGTCACTTCAAGGGACCATGGATGGGATCTTTTTCGTATGCTTTTATGGCGAAGACAGCGGCTAGTGGGAAGATGTTTGAGGGGTATACGGAGGTTAGCAAGAAATATGGTAAGAACGCTACCTACATCAGCTTCTTTCGTGTTTAGGGGTTAAATATCCAAAGGTTCCCTGGCACGGATCGGGCCCAATGACCTCGTCACCGATGACCCTGAAATCATACGTCGAATGTCATCTGCTCGATCTACCTATACGCGGTCTTCCTGGTACGAGGCTGTGAGAGTGGATCCTTACGTCAATAGTCTCTTCAACGAGATGGACGTGGGAGTGCATGATAAACGACGGGCTAAAATGGCAGGAGCTGTAAGACATCTGCTCTCCACGCTTCAAACCACCATGATGACGAAGACATTCAGTACGCAGGCAAAGAAAACCCCAACCTCGACGCTGACATCGACGAACAACTTTCCTCTCTTATCTCCCTCATCAGCCGCAAATACCTTTCAGCCAGCAACGTCCTCCGGCCTATGGACTTTGGCCGTAAAGCGCAATATTTCACGCTAGATGTCATCACGAAAGTTGCGTATGGTCGAGCGTTCGGGTATCTAGAGAAAGACGAAGACTTATTTGACTATATCAAGACGACGGAAGAACTAGTGCCGTTCCTGAACTTTTTTGCCGTCGTCCCGCTTGCGAACGCGATCTTGAATCGGAATTGGGTTAAGGAGAAGTTGGGGCCGAGTGTGCATGATAAGGGTGGTTTGGGGCGATTGATGGGGTGAGCCTGATTTCAAAATCCTCTCCTCGATTACTGAGTGCGTTGGCGTCTCCAGGGTCCGAGTACTGACAAGCATCAGATTGGCTCGAGAAGTCGTCGCAGAGCGCTTCGGCGACTCTAAAAAGGAGAAATTAGATATGCTAGGCGCCTTCGTTCGAAACGGTATCCCGCAACGGCAGATCGAATCCGAGGTCCTCTTCCAGATCATCGCTGGCTCAGACACAACAGCGACTGGCATCAGGGCGACGTTTCTTCATCTTGTCACCAACTCCCGTGTTCTCGCCAAGCTGCGAGCCGAGTTGGATGCCGCGGAAGCGGAAGGGAAATTGTCGAATCCAATCACCAATGCTGAAGCGAAGGCTCTACCATACTTACAAGCTGTTATCAAAGAAGGTCTGCGTATACATCCCCCGTTTAGTGGCTTGGTCATGAAGAAAGTCCCACCGGGTGGTGATAATATCAAAGGCCAATATGTCCCTGGTGGAACGAATATCGGACACAGTACATGGGCTGTGCAAAGGAATGCCACTATCTATGGGGACGACGTCGAGATCTTTAGACCAGAGAGATGGATCGAGGCTGATGCGGAAAAGGTGATGCGGATGGAGCAGACGGTGGATTTGATCTTTGGGTATGGGAGGTGGGGATGTCTCGGGAAGAGTGTGGCGTATGTGGAGTTGAATAAGATATTTGTTGAGGTGAGTTGTGAGACATTTCTTGAGGCTGATGGAGAGATTGAGATGCTAATGGATCTGGAGTAACAGCTCTTGCGGAATTTCGATTTCGAATTGGTAGATCCGAGCAAGCCTTGGGTTAGTATAAACTATAATCTTTTCATGCAGGATCATATGTGGATGAGGGTTACAGAAAGGGAGACGAAGAAAGTGTGAAAGAAGAGCAGGGTGGGTTTTCATGTTTAGATAAAGTTCAGCGTATGTCAAATGTTCTTTGGGATAATACATTTGTAGTGTTGGAAGTAAGATATTAGCATACTCTGTTCAAGCCTTACCTTGAAATCCCCTGTACCCCAACGCCAGCGCATATGCAAGCTTTGAGCCCCTCCTTTTACAGAGAGTCTATCCACCAATCCCTTATACTTTCAACCACAAATTTAGTACGCCCTTAGCATACTCCACAATCTCATCTCCACCCAACTTGCTCTCACCATACAGCCTATCCACGAACGAGATTGGAACTTCTGCAACCGTGAATCCCATCGCCTTCGCTCGAACCATCATTTCCATCTGGAAAGTATACCCTTTACTCTCCGTACTCTTAATGACCTTCTGCAACACCTCCTTCTTATACAACCGAAAGCTCCCCGTCAAATCACTAACGCCCGGCCTGAGCAAGGTATCAGCGAACAAATTCGCACCCCTCGAAACCAGCTTCCGCTTCAAATCCCAGCCAAACACGCCCCCATCCCCGGCATACCGCGTGCCCGTCACGATATCATAATTTTTGCTCTTTTGCACGCGAATCATGTCGGCGATGAATTTAGGGTGGTGAGAGAAATCGGCGTCCATGATGATGACGAAGTTGCCCGTTGCGAATTGTAGGCCATGGACGTAGGCGGTGCCGAGTCCGAGTTTACCGGCTCGAGCGCGGATTTGAATGCGGTTGGCGGTGTACGCTTTTTGGAGCTGTGCGGCGACTTCTTGGGTTCCGTCGGGGGAGCCGTCGTCGACTATTATGAGTTCCCATTCTAGGTTGCTGAGGAATTGGTTAGCTGAAATATAAGTAGTGGATGGAGCTGGGGCAATAGGATTTGGGGGATTTGGTAGATGTTTACGCACTTCTCAGTGAATGTCTTGTTTAGGAGCCATGTAATTATTGGGAGGTTGCGCCGCTCGTTGTAGGTGGGTAAGAGGACGGAGTATTTGTCTTTCGTTCCTTTGGGCGCCATTTGTAACAGTAGTTATAGGCAGAAAATGTTTCGTGGAACGAGCGACTTCAAATGAACTATCTTGGAGTGGTAGGTAGCTTGTTGAAGTTGATGGATGCTCCATAAATCGTGTCCTTGCGCCAGGAGCTCGAGCCGCATGTAGAATAATCGATGACTAAGCTGAACCTTTTCACATGCTCCTAAACCAATTTCATTCCATCAAGTAATAATGCGCACATCCCAAACACTGCAGCGAAAGAAGAATCTTCTTTTAGCATTTGATGCCTTTGGGACTCTGTTTACGCCCACAGCGCCAATCGCTGCTCAGTATGGGGAGATAGCAAGACGCCATGGTGTTGATGGGTTCAGTCATGATGATTTGAAGGCTTCTTTTAGGGCCGCTTTTAAGGATGAATCGAAAGTTCATCCGAACTATGGGAAAGTTGCTGGATTAAATGCAGAGAAGTGGTGGGCAAATGTATGCACAACGGGAAACCCCGTTAACAGGAAGTTTAACTGAAGTAGAGTGCTGATGATGTGTTTAGGTGATATCTAAAACGTTCAAGCCATTCCTCAGGAAAGGCCAAGACTTGCCCCAGACCATGTACACTGATCTCCTTACTCGATTTTCTACAAAACAAGGCTATCGCATCTATCCCGACGTGCTACCCTTCTTTGAAATGCTTCGCAATGTCAAAGGCCAACCCAAGCATGGCCAGTGTTGGAAATGGGAGCAGACAGTCGTTGGCGTAATTACTAATTCAGATGATCGCGTACCGGAAGTGCTGGCTTCTCTTGGCCTTAACATTGGTCCACGGAAGGTGGGAAGCCAGGAGCAACGGAGCACGGAAGCCAGTACTGGTGATGATATCAACTTTGTGGTACTGAGTTATGATGTTGGATATGAAAAGCCAGATCGACGCATCTTCGACGCTGCGAAGGATTTGTTAAAGGACACCTTGACCGGGAATGCGGCGAGCGGTGAGCAGTCTATCGCTGATTTCCAAATGCTGTACGTTGGCGACGAAGCCGAGAAAGATTATTTCGGGGCAAAAGCAGCAGGCTGGGAAGCCATCCTACTAGACCGAGAAGGACATTTCGAGGAACATCTGTCAGACGAGGGCTCCATAACTTCTGTTGATTTCAGTTCCGGCCAGAACAGTGCCAAGGGTAAAGTCGATGTTATCAAAGATCTTCGAGCTTTGAGCAAGTGGCCGACTAAATAAGCCATTATCACTCTCGAAATCCTTTGAGTCTATTCAGACTTTTCTCCTTAGATCGAGGATATCGGACAAATTTATAACCCCTTTACCTCCCCAGCCCGCCCCGCCCGCCCCG